>CAJFCO010000444.1:1346067-1417848 GCA_904066015.1 Synergus gifuensis
ACTTTTTGTTCCGTTCTTACACCGCTTTGACTCACGTATAAGTACTCAACTGCCTCTTTCCTTTATTACCTACTCTCTCTCTCTCTCTCTCTCTCTCTCTCAACCACTTCCACCCCTTCTCTCTTGGGGGTTGCGTGTGCCTTGCATTATTTTTTACTGCCTAACGGGACTGTGGAGAACGACGCAGTAAATTACATGCTCTCGTAAGACGTCTCTGCTGGCGAATCTCGTCGCAAAGACTCTGTATGTGATTTCTTTCATACTTTTTTATTTATTTTGAGCATAAAGTGAAACAAAAAAAAGTCGAAAACTCAGTGGAATGAGGAAGTTTCTGTCTCGAGTGCTTACGCAATACTTATTCAATTAGATCGACAAATTTAAAGAAAGTTCATAATATCAAGAAACATTTTTTCATTCTTTTTCCAGAATATAACTTTTATGAGATTGGTGAATAATTAATAAAATAATTTGGTAAATAAAACGGAAAATTTATCAATTTAAACACGAAGCAAAAAGGTTCATAAATGCTAGTAGTCCGAAAGTGATTAATAATTTACGAAACTTGGAATATTTGTCACTCTCCAAAACAGGGTGACACAGTATATAACGCAATACGGATTTTATTGCCTTTAATAAAGGGTTCCCTGCTGCGACTTTAATTGTTGATTAAAACGCTTCCAGCGGGGTGACTTTATAGTATGAAATATAAAGGAGATATTTTATGCGATGCAAACGAAGCATACTTGAACTTTCTGAGTTCTGAGAGGCGAGGAAAGGAAGAAGTAAAAGAAATTTACACTTTATTAAAAGAATGGTGAAATACATAGGTATTTATACAGTTTTGAGGGACACAGTACAGAAAAAGACCGAAGAAAGCAAAATGTTAGACATTTTACAGACTAACGTTTGCGCCCTATGTAAAAGATCTTTTTTAATCGAGACTTTTTCCAGGATCGCCTGGAGTTTTTCTACTCTTTAGGAACTAGAAGGAAGATCAGAAAGCCGATATGCGGGTTTGGAGAGTTAGTTTCCAGGTATCTAGATTCTCGTCTGGTCCCGTAAAAAAGTTGAATTCTTTTAGAGAACCTCGACTTCCAGGCGAAAATGTATTCTGGCACGTGTTGCTCAGTTCTACATACATGTATATGTATATCAATATCCAGTTGGTACCTTATGGAGCGAATGTATAATAAACTCTAAATCTCGAAATTAACATCTGCTGAGAGTGCCTGCCATATGGTACTTTTATAATGCTCTCGTGAAATTCTTTATAGGAAAAGGTATAAAATTTTCTTTCAGGTCTTTAATCTTTGAATAAAAGAGCCTGAAATTATGTGTTCAAAATACACAGAAAAAAAGTTCTACTCTCTAAAATTGAATCAGCGGAATTTTCACTGATTTTTCTCTGATTCAAGTTTAGAGAGTATTGTAAGAAATAGTGTTTTGTTTTTATATCTAAATCGTCTTTTTCGAAGACGAAAAATAGACTTAGAAGTATAGGAATAATTACACCAAGAACTATTATTTATGAAATAACAAGTTGATTAATCTGTGTACATATTGAAGCGTTGTCTCGATGTGAACAAGATTGCTTGGAAGCAGATGGTCCTAAAGTACATGTTGACTCGACCCGAATCCATTTTCCAAACAATGTTACATTGCATTTGAGATGTTCGAAGGTAGTGCGGATGTTTAGGGAGCTTTTCAATCAGCGAGAGATAAAGGACTGTTTCCGCAAGTTTAATTTAATGAATTGATTTCGCACAATTCTTGAATCATTTAAGAAATTCAATCACGTAATACATTTCGTAGAAGGAGGTGTAGTAAAAATAAGTACATATATCACTTTTGCATCAACTGGAAGACATCATAAAATCCAATTTTTTAGAAAGGTGGATAAACCGAGCTACGTAAGGGGAGTAAATAAAAAACAAAAAGGTGAAGGACCAAATTCGCTGCGAAGATATTGAAAACATAAATTCACAGGTTGTTGTCTAACCTGTCACGGAAATATACAAGCGGACACGTTGCGCGATGCGGCTTAATTTACTCGGCTCATACATACATGCATGTAATACGGCCTCTCTATCTCACCTCGGTCCATGGGCCAAAGGATGGGTTTACAACGCAAGAACTATACGCGTTTACCTCCTCTCCACAGTATGTCCCAAGTAAATTATTGTCGATTTTAATGTAAAACCCTCGAGCGGGCTATCTTCTCCAATCCGACCCTCGGCCAAGGGCTTTAATCGAGGGTCGCAATCCTACCTTATATCTTATACCATACCCTTTCCGCAGCTCTAACGACCAGTTTAATTCTACCTTCTGCTCTACCTTTTCTCGAATTCCTCCCTTTATTATATCAAAAGTTCCCCTAATTAATTCCTGTTACTGACAATCAGCATTTTAACTTTCATTTTAACCCTCAAACCATATTTTTCACCTTATTTTCAGAATAATAAGCGTGCTCCCTAAATTTGAAACAGTAAAAAGTGGAAGCCTAGAGACTGTCGGAAACAGTGAAAACAAATTTCACTGTTCCGACAGTAAGTATTACAGTTTTATCAGTACACTTCACTGACAAAATAGTAAAAAGTAACTGTGTGCCAGTAAGTATTACTGTTTATTAAAGTTACTTTTTACTGTTTTGTCAGTGAAGTGTACTGATAAAACTGTAATACTTACTGTAGGAACAGTGAAATTTGTTTTCACTGTTTCCGACAGTCTCTAGGCTTCCACTTTTACTGTGAATCAGTGAGTTTTTACTGTTTCAAATTTAGGGAGTGTTAAATGTTGACGTTAATAGTTTTTAGTAAAATTTTCCTATCTTAAAAAAGTGGTGTCACGAAATGTCTCGAAAATCTCGCATACATTGTTGTTGTAAACCAGATTGGCTTTTGAATAACTTGAAGTTGTAGAAAAAAAAAAAGAAAATAATCGCACGCGTGTTTGTTTGCTCTCGTCACTTAAAATTTCACGAAAACCTTCGAAATTTCTTGAAAATTCGTTAAAAAATCTTAAAATTCTCTTGAAATCCATGTTATAATTCGTGAAAATTTCTAAAAATTCCTAGAAACCTCTTGAAGTTCCTTAATAATTTTAAATCTTTTAAAATCATTAGAAATTTCATCAATTTCCATGAAATCCTTAAAAATTTTTTAACCTTTTAAAACATAGAAAAAAATCTTGAATACTCTTGAAATTTTACAAAAACCTTCGAAATCCTTGTAAATTTTACAAAATATTTTTAAAAAATTATAAAAATCCTCTGAAATCTCTCAATAAAATTCCCTGACAAGTTTTAAATTCCTTTAAATCCCATAAAACAGTTTAAAAATCAGAAAAATCTCTTGAAATCCTTTAAAATTATTAGAAATCTCATAAAATTTAATAAAAGCCTTAAAAATGCGATGTCTTTGAAAAATCATTAAAGTCTCTTGAATTCTCTTAACATTTCTGGAAATTACATGATAAAATTTAACTTTTCGAATTTCCACGACAAGATTTAAAATCCCGGAAACCTTTTTAAATCCCTTAAAATTCCACAAAAATTTTCAAAATCATAAATCTTTTGAAATCCCCGTTAAAATTCATGAAAATCTCTAAAAATACCTAGAAACGTCTTGAAATTCCTTACCATTTAAAATCCCTGTAAATCATTAGAAATTCCTTTCTAAAAAAAAGGTTTCTCTCTAAAAATATCTCAAAAATCTCGCATACATTATAGTTTCAAATCTGATTGGCTTTGGAATGACTTCAAGTTGTAAAAAGAAAAACAAAATATATTAAAATTACTGAACAGGATGCGATAAACTTTTTAAGATTGCAAAATAAGGTCCATTTGGGTCATTGTCACAGCTATTGTTTTTGTATCCCTAAGTAATTATCTTGCATATATGCATGAAGTGAGATAATTAGTTTTGCAAGCACCAACAAAGATTATTTACATGCTGTATTTCGTATGTATAAAACGCTTGTTTCTCTCACCAAACGATTCTACATCTTGCCGCATGTGTATTAAGTAGAAATTCTATTCACGAGACTAGCAAAATTTGCATCTACATAGTTCTTCAGATCTACGGGAAAGACTCATTCACATAACTGAGCACGCGCATATACAAATAAAGGTTTGCGAAATGCAAGCGCGAAAATACGATGTGCCTGGGCGGGATAGAGATTTGTATAAAATTAAGGGGAGAATTGAAATTTACCGCTGGTACCTACTTCGCGCCAAGCTTGGTAATTTGCAAATATGCGAGTGGAGCTCGAAGCGCATTGAACATAAAGCAAGCAAAGAAAAAAACAAGGTAAAGCAAAATTTACAAAAAAATTGCAAAAATATAAGGAAACAAGTCCCCGAACTTGTGAGCCAACGCGATGAGTGAGCTAGGCGAAGATTGATGCTCACACTTGCTTTAAAGTGAGTTTGTATTTGAATTTCCATGAGTCTGCAAAATCCGTATTAAAGAAAAGCTCCTCTTCCTTGATTAATGCAGAGAGTGACCTATACATTTATATATTATTATACGTGTGTATCTTTAGGAAAAAAAGTATATGATAAGGAAAAAAACCACTTCACAACTCAAGCGTTGATAAAATATTCTGACTTGAATTTTCTCGTCTCTAAATCCAACGATAGTACCGTCATTCGAGGGGAAAATAGCCTGGGTAAGAAAGTATGTGGAGGAGGATGTCGTCAAAGAAAGGTGACAGACAAAAATAAAAACGACCATGAGTATCAAAATAAAATCATTCTTTATAGCTGTTTACCTGATGATAAAATAGTTACATCATTCATATGATAGGAATTCTGGATCGATTTTTTTATTCAATAAAATTTCTTTCTTTTGAACCCTACCAATTTAATCCAATCCTTCATTAAGCTCCTATATCTTTATTTAGAAAATCTTAAAAGGAATAATCTTAAGAATGTATTTCTATTCTTATAAGCATTACTTCAGTTACAGCCTATAATTTATTGCAGGTAGACTGTCTGTAGAATAGAATCGAAATTGGTCTAATCCCTTGGGTTAAAGTTTTCACTTGGCCAGCACGTAACCACTGTTCATCGGGTCTTCTGGACGTCAAAGCCGTTCGGGTTTAGGGCTTTCGAAATCGAGGGTTCGAAGAGGGTTGAATTTATTTTATCATTGACATCAGACTAAGAAAGGTTGCGTTTCTTTAACGAGGTTCTTTATGTTAATACAAATTATAAATTATAATGATAGTATTGAGAAATATAAGTAAACAGTATTTATTTATCTTAATTTTGTTGTTATCCTATGATCATGTGATCATAAGATGTCAATGATCACGGAGGTCAAAGGTCAGAGGTCAATGTAAAAGGGGGACAGACATTCAAGCGAGCGTATAGCTAACTATTTTTGACTGTGCTACAAAACCCCAAAAAGAACATGAATTTTCGAAAAAAAAATAAAAGAGCGATGTCGACAGTTTATCGATCTTTCGATTTTTTAAATTAACCTTGTCTTTAATGTCGTGTATCCAATTTGCCAACACTTGTCAACTCCCGACTGGTGCTGGCGGTGTAATGTCAGTTCAATGTTCCAACCTTGTTTCTGTTCTATGCACGAAACTTCGTAGCAGCAGAGCAGTGAGAAATTCTCTTGTTGTATAAAGGAAATTATGTGGCTTGTTCAACTGAAGCTCTTTTCACTTTGTATCATGCCCATCATGCAGTACATGAAAATTCTGACTACATTCTTCACCTGCAGTTTCCTAGGAGGTAAATTTACTGAAATTAATGAAATATATAAAAAAAAAACATAATGGCCTTGATGAATTTAGGACTGACTATAAGGACATTGGTAGGGTATGATGAATATGAAAAATCCAAGGGGAACGTGGGCCTCGAAAGGTGGAAGGTTGCATTCAAAAGAATATTCACAAGAGAATTTTGGAACAGGAAATGTGACGTAGAAAGTGAAAATAAAAAAACTAAAATCTGGTACAATTTTTATTTTATTTTACACTCATAAAAAAGTCTGATTTCTACAAATTACGAAATAAACATAGCAATTATAAATGAATACCAATTATTTGCAAAATAGAATAATATTATTATCGTTGATCATATTTAAACCTGAATTTTGACATCATTGACTTGCAATTAGTTAGTTAATTAATAAAGTCAATTGCATTTCTTTTTTTTACTGAAATCATATTGTTAATTAATATTCATATCATTAATATGGGTCAACGAGGAACGAGAAGCAGTATGAATTAATAATTTGTTTTATATATGCAGATATGCATTTATTTACCTCGTTATTATTATCTCGACTCGAAACATAGTATTCTTTAAGAAATACTGATTAATAGAGTAAATATTTAAATGCATTTTTTAAAATTCAGATTATTAGAGTCATGGTCAAGATCATGATCTCAATGGATTACGTGATATACTCAAGGGCCAAAGAAATGGCGGGGTAAATACTAAACTCCTGTTTCACTTACTGCACTAACAAATATTTACCGAATTGCGGTGGATAGGATAATTAGATAGCACAGTACATACGTGTAGAAACCTCCGGAGCAAGGCCAAGCAAATGATAAACAAATAGCGAAGCAATCGAATAAATAGATAGATTAGATATTCAATTTTGGTTAAAACTACACTTTACATAGGTTCATTTTGATAGTTTAAGATTCGACTAATTCAACTTATAAAATAATCAAAGATTTCATGTGAACATTAATAATTTTAAATATTCAGACATGAACGTTGGGAAAGTTGGAAAAGGAAGTCAAAAGTAAAATGTTTGTAAAAGGATTTTAGAAAAAAAGGATGGGAAAACGTCCATAAAATACTTTCCCTAAAATATGTATAAGAATTCTTCCATTTTTGGTTACGTAATTTTGTTGTTCAGAGATTTAATCAAAATTTAATACCTAAGAGGGAAAAAGGATGTGGCTTTATTTATAATGTGTATATATTCTGGTAAAATCAATGTGATAAAATATACATCAGGGTAAAAATGAAAATATACTTTGGAGGTTGTCTCGTAAATGTGATTTGGGGAGTTATACCATCCGTGATATTACACTACCCTCGATATTATGTCCTTGATGCGAGGAAGGCTTGAGGAATAATATTTTAGGCTGCGTCAATAATGTTTTTCTTTTTTTCATGAATATATAATATGATGGCGAGACGAAAATATAATTTGTAGTTTTTTCTGCTGGAATGAATTTGCATTTTGTTCTCTCTCTCTCTCTCTCTCTCTTGCTCTCTCGAAATTCCCTTTCGCTTTCGCTCCTCTCGCCTACCCCTTTTCACCCCCAGGGTCCAATTTGCTGCACGGTCCAGTGAGCACCTTTCTGGTTCCAATCGGAGTTTGAAATCGACTGGCATAACCATGGCTAGATAATGATTTATGAGAGATCATACCATTCCGTTGAGAGGAAATTATTCATTCCGCTCTACATGAAGGATGTAAACGGAGGAAAATAATCAAATCGACGACTGAAAGTTCAGCTTGCCAGCTTTATTACACAGGAGATTTCATTTCATTCCAATAGAGATTTTCACTATTTTTATAATATTAGCTCTATTTCATGTCAAAGAGGTCTGGAATTAAAGTTACGATGAAAGAAAAACGGGCAAAAATGTGTCAAAAGGTAACACAAAGTGTCTATTTCAATTTCAAAATTAATAATCTTTTCTGTTCTTACCCGCAGCGTTCTTTTTAATTAAAATTTATATGTATTTCAAAGTGAAAAAGTTTCAATACTTCAAAAGTCGGTTGAAAGGTCATTTTAATCTAGCGATCAAAGCGAGTTGGGAACTTTATAATGTGATTAAATATATATATTATAAACTGAAGAACTTCTATCGTCTTACTAGAAATGACACTTCCAAACAACTTCGGATCCAATAGTTGTAATAACCTCAGATTGTTCAGGTCGAGATTAATTTGATACGATACATGATGGACTATAAAGCTTTAGCTTATTGAAATTCAGGTATAAGCCCTGTGGATAATTCAATCATTTTACGTTAACCACGTCTACGGATTGTTAACTATAGTACAGTGAGACTCCGATCGTGAATTACTAACGAGTTTGTAGTCGAAACTAATTGTAATACTCAATTACAGTAACTTGCTTCTTCTGCAAAATAGGTCGGCAATCTTCAATTTGCAATAGATAATTAAGTTTAAAAGTGAGTTTGCAGCGTACAAAGATTGGTTCCAAGAACAAATAGATTACTTAATACAATTAATAAAAAAAGTATTGCTTAATTTGAAACAAACTTTTCCTTTCTGTCGATTGTCTGACCAAAACAGTTGATTACTACTTAGGACTCACTTACAAGGATCTTATTATATTTTTAAAAATATATATGATTAAATTCAAGATTTAAATCATGATTAAAATCTTCCTTTACATCCATATCGTCTATGTATATATGTAAATAAGAAAAAATCTTTGTATTTTACCTTTTCCTGTAATATTGAATTTCTCAGGGAATATTTCTTCGTTAATCCTATATAAGAAATATAATTAGAATAGTGTCCATAATTCTTTAACCTAATAGGGATATAACTTTCTTCAGATTAAAGACACTCCAACGCTCAACTTTTTTTATCCATACTTTTTATACCCAAAGATAATCCAATCATAAAAGGTTTATTTCTTCCTGAATTCAAGAGGCCGATATCTCAGGAGCAATCAATAATTGACGAATGATATAATTCACCCTCACATTTCAATAATAAAAATCCACTATAGAAGAGGTAAAATAATAAAAATTACGTTGATCAATTCGATGCCATCGTGTATAATGATAGAAATAAGTAATAATAAATAAATAATAATAAATATAAATCTTCATAAATAACCTTTCAGAATAATAATGATTCCTCCTTCGGAATTATAACTCATCAATAGACCAAAATTTGATGAGATGATTTGAAACGTAATTTAGACGTTGAATGAAAATGATTAGATCGATGAAGCGCTAGTTTCTCTTCATGTATTGCGTAATCGTACATTTGAACCAAAGCCGATCGTATATGGATGAAATAGGCTTGGTAAATGGCAATTATTGAACTGCCTGTTTTCCAGTAATGAAAGCTTAATCTGAAGTTCCCACGAGGTGAATTGCGCGTCACATGGGTTAATATGAGAGAGAGAAAGAGAGGAAGAGAAAGGGAAATAGCTACAGAGATGTTCTTTGGAGGAGAAGTGGAGGGTGAGACTGCGGTTACGACAACAGAAGCATCATCAGCGACAACAAGACGTGTGTTGTGCACATTTGCCAATTGGCACAAGCGAGGAATTAATTAGACAGCCTCGAGAGGAATCAAGAAACCCTTGTCGGCCAGACATTCGCCACTCCATTCTCGACCCGTAACAATTGAATAAATAACTACAGCAAATGGTTTTATTGGCGATGTTTTTACCTTACCAAAAAATTAAGTAAAGTGAAGTAATATTACCCGAATTCAAATTCTAGCAAATTTTAAAACAGTATGTGTAGATGAACTTAATGAATCCAGAACAGAAATATTTCATGCAAGTGTGTAACTAGGAAGATGAGAAAAGAAAGGTATTGGGTGCCTAGGTCGATAAACAATAGGAGTCGTCAACAACAGAGATCTACCCTTTTCTATCTGAAAGGGTCGGAGAGAATACAAATAAATTTTGGAAGTCTCTACACAGAAGGGCGGATATAGACATTGAAATATGAAAGTGCCTGCGGCAGTCTCGAGACGGAAACTTGCATAATGGCCGACCACTTCTCCAGTTATCCTTATATATATCATCGTGTGCACTCTAAGGCTAAAAGAAGATTATATATAAGATTAACCGAAAGGCCCTTCTTCGCCAAATGATATTTTGCTGCTTAACAACACCTCTAATGGAAATATGTCATTCATTTCGGATTAGGAAAGATACTCTATAAGAAGTAAAAAATACTGTTTAGCCCCTAGTGAGTGAAAAAAAAACTTTAGCATTTCGAGAGATTTTTCTGATATTTAAATGATTTTGTGAGAATTTTAAAGGATTTTGTGGAATTTGATAAGATTTCTATGTAATATTTTTAAGAGATATAAAAGATATAAAGAGATTTTAAAGTTTGTCATGGAATTTCAAAAGGTTTCTAGAAATTTTTAGGGATTTCATGAATTTTAACGTGGATTTCAGAAGATTTATGAATTTGAAGATTTTTCTGGAATTTTTATGGATTTCATGGAATTTGAAGATATTTCTAATACTTTTAATGGATTTTAAAGGATATAAAAGGGATTTGAATTGTTATCATTGAATTTAAAAGAATCTCAAGAAGTTTCTGAAAATTTTAAGAGATTTTCACGAATTTTAAGCGATTTCACAGGTTTTTAAAGGTTTCTTGGAATTTTTAAAGATTTTCACGAAGTTTAACATAGATTTTAAGAGATTAGAGAAATTAAATATAATAAATTATATAATATTGAAAAAGAACGTAAATGCGCGCGCGGCGCGCGCGTTCGTTCTTGTATTGCTAAAAGTAAGATTTGAATCCTTTAGTTTTGAATGCCAAGGTCCTAGGAGTGGAAATAATGTGGTACAGTAATGAAGGCAGTAAATTTCAATTAATATCCAATAAGGGAAGAAAGGTTTGGCCCCTCCAATTGTTTACTACGTGAGGTGCAATTTTCCTTTAGTTTTCGTCTGTTTATTTGGATGTGGGTAGGAGAAGGAAAGGAACATTGCTGTCAGCGCGAGGAATGGGAAAGGCAGTGGCGTGGAAACTTGCGAGCACGTATAAATCAAGAAATAAGGCTACGTTCATAACTGGAAGAACGTTCCATTAGCCGCAGCGTATACTGTTCATCCGATTAAGCTCGAGCTTTCTGTCTTTTCCTCTTTCCGCTTTTTCATTTCTCCCTTCTCTTCTTTTTTCTTTGTCATTTTCTTCTTTCACTCATTCACTCTTTGTCGAGTATGTTGCGACATAACGTCCGTTCAGGAAAGAAAGGCCTCTTTTTCCGTAAATCCTGTTTTCGAGCAATATTGTATGATTTAGTCATTTTTACCACCACAATTTAATCTCTCACTATCAATTTTCATTAGAAAAAATTGTATTAAATGGGATTCCTCTATTTGCTTACATTTCCCGTATTGTCATTGGCATTGTTGTTTGCCCAATGCTTTTGTTTCGAAAGTACAAATAAAAGAAAAGTAACAAAGAGGAATGAAAACTGTTGAATATATATAAAAAGATTGTTTGTGATCTACGAAAAATATGAATTTCTAAGGATGCTTTAAAGGTCATAAAGCTCAATATGGAAGTGCAGAGAAAAAACGAAGGGCGTGCAATGGAGTGAATTTCTTTTATTTCTCCTATAAATAAACTGAACGTGCTGTGTTGGATACACTAACGAGCAAACCACAGAATATTTTCAACAGAGGGGTTGGAGTTTCCGGATTCCATTGTGTTTTGCGTCCTAGAAACGAGCCTTTATATTCAGAAAGAGTCCGCATCATCCGGATGCATTTCAATCCAGTTTCGGGGAGGAAACGGTCGATAGCAATAAAAGTTTTTCGGCTGAAGTGGATGTCCCGTGAACTTGAAATTCCATATAAACCGCGTCCTGGGATCAAAAGATCTTGGAGGAGAGTATGATAAATTAGAAAAATATTCAAAATAATATACCCCCGAGGTTATCCACAGTCATTCGTTTTCATTCGTCCTTTACGCACGACCGTGAAACATTTCTTTTTCTATTCAATTCTCTTTGCTGATGTCGACTTCGAGTCCATAAACTATACGTCTTCCCTCCAGATAAGGAGAATCGGAAAATTAAATTCCCCATTTCCACAACTTAAAATTGAAATATTGGAATGAAGAAGGGAAATATCCGAATTAATTTAGAATCAAATCACGCATTGCTCGTAATAATTCGTCCAGTTGAAAATTAAAATATGTCTAGAAGAAAAATGGGTTTAGCTTCTTTTTCAATCTTTAATCTGTAATCAGTTTCTACAAAATGGATCCCCTCGGAAGAAAAGATAAAGCATCGAACCATGAAGAGAGATATACAGAAATTGCTTTTTAGAATATTCGAGTCCTAACCGATGAACCGTGATTCTGATTAGCAGAATCCTATTGAATGTCATCTACTTTGAGCTCTTTAAGGAGATTTTCATGTAGATTTTAAACCCTTAAGTACGTGGTCGTGTTCGCTTCTGGCGATTTAATGAAGTTTCTTTGGTATTTTGCAACGCTATATTTCGATCGGAAAAATCTCGCGAGTTTCCACTCCCCTAAATTCTTTATCAACTTATTTTTACCTACTTTTCTCAGCTCATAAGATTGCAAAAGATGCGTTAATTCAAGTTGATAATCAAACTAATTAATTTTCTGTTCGCTATTTGTGACCTCGATCTACTTCTCTGAAAGGCTCAACAACTTTACTTCCCTTGTTTGTTTTTTGGCATTGCAATTTATACTCTTAATTATGTTTACATGGAGTAGATATTGAAACAAATGGTTGGTTTCTGAACTGAATTTACAATTTGTGTTAGATTTATTCTGCTATATGTGATGTGACAATAGCATAACTTCCAAACATTGAGACTGTTTCAATTCTGGTAGCACCATTTCAGAAATAGCTAAACTCGGTCGCTTTTGTTCTCAATGCATGGCTGCATTCAAAATAATGGATGTATTCTCTCAGCTCTGTCCGTTTCATCTTGTCGTTCTTTTATACTTCTTCGATTCTTCAATCGGGTTCAGGTTGCCTTAGTAAGGCGACGACTTCAATTTCCCTTCTTGAAAATCTGTATTTGAATTTCTCCTTTGGACTTTATACATAGATAAATATTTGAAAAGCCTTTTTCATTACTCATTCTATAAGTAAAATGCATTATTGCATGTTTTGGTATAAAGGAATAAATGTAAATCAAAATGTTGACTTTATAATTCGCAGTCACCGGACTGTAACAATTCTGTTATATATAATTTGTGATATCAATAATATATATTATATATAATTGATACACATGCATATGTATCAAAATATTCACTCTCTAATAGTCTTATGAAAACATACATATCAAACGCGGATCTCTAAAGCTCGAAATTATGCAGTCACAAGTTATGGGTGGGTTCCATAGCGGGTTCTATGTTGAGTGAATGTACGCAAAACCGCAGTAGTATACATTTGTGAGGCGTTAAGAGCTGCATATTCGAGATATAAAGTACTTACATCAAACGTAAGTAAATGTTCAAAACCATGAACTAAATGCCGAGAAAAAATATGTGATTATTTATGAAAATTGCATTTTCAAACATTAAACAATGAATCGAAATAATACAAAAGAATTCATTGATCCATTCAGAGGATCCGAATAATATGTACTTTATTTATATGTACTTTTTGTTTGAGGAGAAAATCCATTTACGACAGATAGACAAAATTTGCAGGTTGACAAAGTGATATGCGAGCGCAAAAAGTGCGGAACGAATGTCTCATTGTACCGATACAAATTAGGTCAGCGATGTATTTTACGTTTGGCTGTAAATAAACCCTGAGGAGGACAGATTGCATTGCATCGGAGGTAGAACGAGTCGTGGTTCACGTTAGTTATGACATCCATTCTCTGCATGTAAATACTAGCCTATAGGAAAATATATCACTATTAAATTTCCATAAAAACAGTCCAAAGGTAATTAGATTTTTATTTATATTTCAAGATTTGCATATTGCATCTACATTACGGAAATTTTATAAATGTATATTCATATTTTTATTCGAATTAAAAGGCTTTTCGTTTATATGTTACAAAAAATTTTATTCATGTTAGAGAGATTCCGATATTATTATTTTTTATATTTTTATTTTATAGCTCGAGTCTGTACTACATTTTTTTACTATTGCTGTCCCTATTTGATTTTACTTGGAAATATAAACAGGATAAATAGTAATAAAGTTAGAAGTCGAATAGGAACATCAATTTATATTGTGAAAGAATCTTCTAGTGATTAATCTTGTGACGATAAGAAAAGCTGTCATTGGTAAATAGAAAGAGGGAAATAGATTGAAAAAAATCATCAAAGGATTTGTTGACTTGAGATTAGTCGCGTCCTTGGGTGGAAGTTCCACTTGAGTGGAGAGAAAAAGTGAAGGAAGTGGATTTGTCTTGACGTGATACAGTAAAGATTCGACCAATCTCTCGATCCCATCCACAGAAGTGGTAATGTATATATATATATATATATATATATATATATATATATATATATATATACATATAGTCCAACAGCCTCTGTGGCTCCAATGCATACAAAGCGTCTTATCCTTCCACCCTTCCAGTTCTTTCATGGACAGAAAAGAAAGAGGAAAGGAAGAAGAACAGTAATGTAGAACAAGAAAAAACAGGAAAGCTATACAATCGTAAAGTACATTTAAAGATCACTTCAGCGACCTTCCACACTTGAATCACAAACAAGATCCTCTGTTATAAATATTTTATATTGAAACGATTCAAAAATTTCTATTAGACATTTTCTTGCCTTTTGAGAAACAGAACAACATAAGAATAAGTATTAGAATGGATAGAATAACATATATATAAATGGATATTATTCTAGAACGAAAGAGTGGGATAAAAACGGATTCACTTGGAATATATAAAAATTGATATCATATTGGAAAAGAAATTCAATAAAATTGAGTTAAAAATAAAATAAATAAATTTTATTTCATTGAAAAAATGTCCCTACTTCTAAATAGTTTCTGAGATAAATAGATAAACTATATTCCAGTTTACAATGGATTTTATTTTAATCAAGGCTAAAAACTTTTACTGCAATAAGAAGCAAAAGTTTGGCTCTTTCGTCAGATCCGCACGAGTCGTTAAATCTGTTTTTACAGCGAGTGACCTGAAATTAATCACGTTTGAGAAAGAGATAATTACAACCTTTCACGGATAGAAGAAATATAGAGATAGTATTAGTAATAAATTCACTGCAAACGAAAATTCGCTTCACTACCTTTTAATTCAAATCGCTAGAAAATTCATTTCGTAGTACATATCTCACGATAATTACTTTATTTAAGTTGTAAAATGTTTCAAAATGATCAATAAAATAACTATAAAAGTTAAAAACTGAGAGGTCGTAGTAGGAGTGCAATGATGGAACTTGCGATTCTTCAAGAAATTTTTTACGCGATTTCATTAAAGACTAAGGAGTTGCATCTTTTACAGGATTTTAGAACAGAAACCACCTGGCCCAGGCAGCGATAAAAAAGGCCAGTGCTTTACGAGAATACTCGTAAATTAGTTTTTGCGGGTTGTTACGCTGCAAAAAAAAACTTCTTCGATATACGGGAATTGTTCTCCCCCCTCTTTCTATTTTCTTTTCTCGTTTTCTTTCTCTGAATTATTCTTTTTTTCCTATATTTTATAAAAGCTCTTCTGCCTCTGTGATATGAAAAAGGGAGAAATCGAAACACAAGTATTCAGTCTTTTCAATGATATCGTATGTTCAGTATTCATACGACATTTAATTTCAAAACATTTTTACTTAATACAAAATATTTTGTCAGGAGAAAATGCTTCTTTGGTCAGACAGCCTCATGTCCTAACAAATAAGTAGAAAATGCCATTTTGGCAAGACAGAATAAAAACGGAACGATTTTCTATAGTTTCAAAAAGCATTTTGTTCCTGTTGGAAGTAATCTGTTGGGTCGAATTTATCTCGCATTTCTTGGCTGAACTTATGCGCACTTTACCATATTTATAAGAAAAGTTATGCAACTTCTGAAACAGGAGATTCATCGTGGATCATGATCCATCTTTAACGTTTCTACCTAGAAGGATCCTTCACTCAAACAAATTCACCGAATATGAATCCCCCTTTCCTTCCGCTTTTCTTCTTTCTGTCTCGTTAGAAATACCCGGGGGCAAGATGGTAACGGAGATGGAGGTTGTCAGAATTTGAGTCTTCGTTCTACGTCTACTCAGTGCAAAATTTATACGTCGTTGCTCTTCTTAAATACTTGATCGTTTATTCTACATTTATCATAATGTTGGTCTAAAAACTATCCTGAATTCTTTCCCGAAGAGAAAATAGGCTTAGAATTCAAATTCGAGAAAATCAATGAAGTCTAGTTTTTTAAAATCTTTAGTGTCAAATTGCAAAAGTAGAAAGAAAATTCCTCTCGAATTAATCATATGCAAATCGATAGTTACTTTGTAAAGAAAAAAAAGTAAAAAATGTTATAGATGTTAATTTTACGTCTGGAAGTGATTTTCTCATTTGCTTTCCTTCCTTTTTTGCTCCTATAAGTGAAATCCTTTTGGTCTTCACTAACCTTCGACTAAAACGAAAAAAAAATAGAAAAACAAAAAGAAAATATTTTTTAAATCCTCTTTTATGAGATATATTCCATTTTTGAATTTTGGTAAAAGTATTTCTGAAAATACATTTTATCATGAATCAGTTCTCTTCAGTTTACTTACTATTTATGTGTTATACATATTTACATTCGTTCATTACCATATTTTGAATTTTGAAATCTCTCTGCAGTTCATAGATCATTTGGATTTTATCATAAAGCAGCGTACACAAACCAGAATTCATTACAGAAATTGCAGAGCTGGCTTTATGTTGCATCAGATATAACCAATAGAATAAATTAAATTAATTTATATCTGCAACCAAAAAATGTTTTTTTTTTCATAGTGGAGTATGAATGTACTGAAAATTTCTCTCAGTTATATTTGTAATTTTCTTTGCTCTCGAAGATTAAAATGAAGCTCTCTGAATTTGCTTTCTTCGTAAATCATCTTTATCTCTTTTTTTAAGCTTATGGACGAGATCTGTAGACATTCGTCGAATATAAAAGTAGGAGAAATAAAATCGAAATTATCCTTGCGTTCCCGACAAGTCGTTACTTCCTTTCGTATAGATAATGCGAAAACTCAGACTTTTTATTACTAGCAATATCGTATTAAAGTTGCCACCTACGATTTCTTTGTCACACTGACTCTCATAAAATGTGACGTCACTGACTTCAAAATTCGTAGTCACAAAAAAAATGTGTAATAACAAACAGAATGAATTTTAAAATGCAATATAAAAATGGCGATTGCTTCAATGTAAAAAAAGGCGGTTTATAAATCAATAACACCTACACAATATCTTTTGATGTTTTAATCTCATTTTTAGACAGAAAAAAATAAGTAAAATGAAAAAAGATTGGCGGATGTCTGAACGATCAATTTGAAAGGCCCCGTCAAGTTTTGAAAGCTTCACATTCCCTTAGAGTGTCGATTAAGAGTGAGATATTATTGGGAAAAATGTGGAGAATATTATCAGGGGAAAGGGTGGAATAACAGTGCTATCTTTCGATATTAACGACTTTTATTTTCATTAGAATTCTTCCCCTCAAGGAAAAAGTTTCCCCCATTATACTATTTGTTATTATTTGTACAATATTAGAACTATCGTTTGTGTCTCTAATGTTTGATTATTTTTTTCTAATTAAAGATAATATTTTCTTTTTATACTTTCACGAAACTGAGACAGAAAGAGGGGAGATCAAATATAAAAATGTAAGGCAGAAAGTGAGAAAGACAAATATAAGATAGAAGTTATGAGAGTAGCAAACTGAGTTTTTTTCTACATTAGGCAATCACCCTCGTCGATTTTCCATCCCCATAGCAATCCAATTAGGCCATCGGGAAATCCCGCATATTTAAAAGGGCTTTTGCACTTTGTGAAGCGTGCAAAATCAAATAAAGGATCGAATAACTTCAGATACGCGTGGGTTGTTTCCGTTCCGGTTTTCTAGTTCAGTCGAAGCTTCCTCAAGGGTGCAATTTCAAAAGTGAAAATACACACATAAAATAATCTCAGTTTCACTATCAGCTGTACAATATTTTTTGTTATTATATTCTATACATAATTATGTACACTATATAACTATATATATATATTGCTTTAACTCTAGATTTTATATTTTTACTTCCAATTTTACAAATCAAAAAACATCAAATCATTTTACTATTTTATTAATAGTGTCAAATCAATAATTCGTATCAATTGCCAAATTATGATAAAACAAACATCTTAAATTCGATATACTACTAATAATGATGATCTAGAGACATGCTCAACTTGTAAACTCTTGTCTCTAGTGACCGCCGATTAAATGACCACAGGCAGAGCTAAATAATTATTACGAAGCTTTCGTGTCCGACACGTAACTATCTAGGAAATTGCACCTCGTTCAAGAGCCGCTTCAAGACACGTCCCCTTTTAGCAACTAGTTCCAGAAGACGCCTCTATGCTTTTATTACAGGATATAAGAAACTTTCCCAAGTTAATTGCTAAGATATGAAGCTTAAGCTGAATTCGATAACCTATCTTCTTACCTATTATTAAATGCAAATGTGACCTCATGCTGTTTCTACTAAAAGTTATTAGAGTAAAATTTTAAGCACAACTTATGTATAAATAAGTAAAGCCATTTATTAGCGTCTAAAATTATTAGACGTTTGCCCAGTAAAATTTTATTTAAATATTGACATCTTCTAAAAACAAGTAACAAATTACATTTTGTATATTAGTATTCGAGTGGAAAAGGCGTTTTCTGTCAGACAATGGCAAAGTAGAAACGATTATTTTGGTCAGACATAAAATAGGGTTTCAGTAGAAAAGGTAGTTTTTGGACAGACATCGTCAATTACTAACAAAACTTTCGTTATTGTTCTTTTTTAAATATTGCATTCTTGAGTTAAAAAAAGCGAGTAGAATTTGTAGAAAAGGTGTTCTTTGCATAACAAAATGAAAAATATTTAAATATTCTGTGTATTTCAATATAATTTTTTTAGATAGAAAAAGAACTTTACCGAGATTTAAGGAATTAAAGCGAACAGTGGGTCCCAAAGGCATCAGGTTTCCCAAGAAAGTTCTGATTAGATTTGGAGGACTAAAAAATTCAGTTCTCCCATCACCGAGGTAAGAAGCAAGAAAATTGCCGACTCCAAAGTTTGTCCGCAAGAATTAGCTCGCTGGCGTCACTTCTTCAAAAGTCGAAGAGAACTTAATGATTCATGTAGATCGATTTCAGCTACTAGAGTATAAAGCATGGCCCCTTGCATTAGATATTGGAGCTTTTGCAACCTAGTTTCCCTTTACTTTTAGCTAGAAGATTGGAATATACAGTTTCAAAAGCTGGCTTTCAGACTAGCTTCTAAAATACATGCGGTCTAGAATTTAAATATTAAAATTTAATTGAAACGAAAGGATAAAATTATGAAGAAAAAAGTACTGTGTACATATAATTCATCTTTTTCATCGGAAGTCCTGTTTTACTGATTACTTTCAGTAATTATATTCCTCGTCGTTAAAGTACTCCAACTCATAACTTATCTTCTCCTAATTTGTCTTCGTATATTCTCACTCTTTCTCACTTACACTTTACTAATTCCTCTTTTCAGCTCAGCTAATTACATAAGCTTTCTTCTACGTAATCTGTTAACTCACAAAACCATTGATATCAGACTTTCAGAAATTTAATTATTTTCTTTTGATGTATGAACTAAAGAAATGAATAAATTTTATAAAGAATATAATTAACATAATGCTTTTCGTCTTCTGAATATTGCTGTATATTAGTACCTGTGAAGAAAAAGCATGTGATATTATTGAGTAAACGTATGTCGACTTAAAATTTTCTCTTTATCGTTTAAAGAGAAAAATAAAAATAAGAGAAAGCCCCGGAAATCGAGTGAGGAAGAAAAGGCCGACGTAAAAAGAGTTTAAAGTACATGAGGGAACAGCAAAGGCATAAAATCATGGCGGCTATAGAGCTTGATGGCTCTTGACTCTCTCGAGAGATCCTATCGATCATCAAGACTTTTACAAGAGTTTTTTCACAAGAATTATTACAGTGACTGAAGATCACTAATAATTTTCTTATGATTGTCGAACTTTATATTATCAAATTTTCTTATTTTCTCCAGAAGGATTAATGAAGTTCTTATATTATTATACAGAAAGCAGAAGATTATACATTTTTAAAAATGAGAAAAAATTCTGTTGTAAAATCTTATTTTTTCTCTGCTCTTTTTACGAGGTTTAGAAGAAAAAGAGAAATGGCTCTTTCATTACCCTTATCTGTGTACTTTAACGCATCTTCCAAAGCCGTTAATGCTCAAAGTTTACTGCTTGTAAGACAAAGCGCGATACTCTATAACACTTTTGCTTGAAAGAAAAGATATGATAAGAACAGGAAAGAATTTTTTCTCTTATAGTGGTGAAAATGGTAGTTTGTCATTTATAATAATAAAATATCTTTGTCTGATTTTGCATTCGTCCATTATTTTCCATTTCTAACTATGATATTAATTAATTAAAATTCCGAGAATTCTGTCGAATTATCTTTGTAGAAGCAGCCATCCAAACTTATAGTTAAGTTATAATAATCGTAATAGTAATCTGTGAGTAATTCATGTGACGCAAACAAACAGAGGTTTCAATTTCACAGTGGAATGAACAACTAGAGCATGATTATGAGAAAGTTTGCCCAATCCTGGAACGGGTAAGTACTAGATACCAACTTAAAATCTCGGCGTGCTTCGGCGTAAGTATAATCCTAAAAGGGCAACAAACTCCACCCGCGCAATTCCGTCGCGACGCGAAAACTTTTCTTGTTACCCCATTTCATAAATAATTTCTCTCACGCTATCGCGTTGAAACTGCAATGCTTAATAATTTTGCGGTTTCGATCTGATTTTCCTCAATGTTTACGTTAAACCATGTTATATTAAATTGTCGCTGAGTATCTATATGTATACGTATTTAATTAAAGTTCCTCTAATTAAAATGTTTCGAATATAAAAGAACCAATAAATTTACAATTCAATTTTATTTTTAAGGATAAAAAGTTGTTCTTGATCTGGATAAAGTATATTTTTTAATCCAACTTCCGGATCTGCCTCCTTAAATTACATTCCAACTGTTATTCAGTCGTGTTTCTTTTTCATTTATATTTAGTTATTTACAAAATATGTGGTAAAAATAATAATAAGCATTTTGAGTTTTAGTGAAAGAGTATTTCCGGAATATTTTGCTTGTGGAAAGTATATGAGTAAGAAGAGTGTAGAGGAGAGTGCTATCGTAGGGAAGTCGGATTTAAATTTATCCAGATCAAAGTGCAGACATGATATATTCACTAGTCCTTTTACTGTATAAAATAAAACGTATGTCTATTTAAAAATTTATATACTACTGACGATAAATTCTAAAATCAACAGAGTTGGTTTATCCTAAACTTTATCTTTAGATTTTTCTTATAAAGATTAAACCTTGTAAGATTAATGAATGTTTCGTTAGGGCATTGAAAATATTATCGATGTGGAAAAGGTCATTTCTGCTCAGACAGTGCCGCGCATAATATAAAAATCAGTAAAAGAAAATACTTTAATCAGACAGAGTAAAATACACATACTAATGATTTTCAGAAATGTAAATATTTTACAGTAGAAAAGGGTATTTTTGTCACAGTGAGAAATTCCAAAAATCAGTAGAAAATGTATTTTTTGTCAGACAGGGAAACGTGAAACAATATTTTCCAGTAGAAAAGGCATGTTGTGGTCAGACATGCTGCAACACATTTTCGGTTTGGTCCTATCCATTTCTGTTTTAAAATTCATGTTGCATCCTGCATTTTTATTCGGCAGTAAATTACTTTTTTTCATTTTGAAATAAGTAGACTTTTTATTGCAGTCAACGCTCTCGTCCAGTTCAATAACCCTGGATATGATTTTGGCGATGGGGAACCTCTAGGTTTGGTTAAAGGAAAGGAGTAGACGCTACATATATACTCGAGGGGCTACTTTTTGCCTATACTGAGCCCCGAATCCCGACAATCTTTACCGAATACCGAACATATTGCTCCCGAGAGAGGCTCAGCAGTCCTGACACGAGATCTACGAGGTTGATTATCTCCCTCGTCCTTGCGAATATTCTAGCACCTAATATTTCCATCCCTCTTTCGTCTTCCCATTTAAATCCTCAAGAAACGAATAAAATTTACATTAAACTCAATACTTCTTTATAGAAATGTATGTTAGTTTATATAATTTGCCGACTAGAAATAAAATACGTTATTAACTTAAATCTTAAACACAAAGGGGTCATATACTTTATAACAGGAATTAGTTTGGCAGAAGTTAGAAATGACCAATCTTCTATCGAGTCAGATGTCCTCGTTCAGATTCAATCGAATTTTACCTTCTGAAAATGCTGACTTGGGAATCACCATCTTCTTTGATTCCACTATTATAGAGTTTTTTTCCTTCCTAAATATCAACGGGATAAAAGCGTCATTTCTCGTATAAAACGGAGAACAATTTCAGAAAATTTTCTCACTAATTGGACGTAATTTGTTAATACTCTCAGTAACATATTTCCCAAAATAACTCTTTTTATGTTTACTATTTCTTTGTTCGGAAAAGAGTCGCAAATTCTTGTAAAATAAATTCTTGATAATGATCTGAAAAGTATTTCTCGAAACTTTCGTAATGTATTTAAATTTCAAATGTCAATTCGAGTTTTCCCTCAAGAGAATAATCCATTGATTTGCACGAATCAGAGAATTATGCTGGATCTGACACGTACGTCGGATTCTCGTTATCGGCGAAATATTGTACGTGCTCAAAATTTGGCTTATTCGAAGATGGATCTTTTAGTCAATTGCGTTTCAAATTACATATCTTAGGATTTTCCGTTTTAATATAAATCTGCGATTTTATTGAAGGTTTTGAATCGATAAAGTATTAATGTAATGGCTCTTGAAACTCCCCGTTGTTTTATGACTATCTTCTCGCATCCTGTGATGGTACTTTCCTTTATTTTCAGAAAGTTCGAGTGCTTTGGGAGACGCACTTTCCTTTCTCGAGTTTCCAAAGAGGGATAAAGTTTCCTAACGAGTGACTAGGAAACCCTCGAGCCGCAGGCGCGAAAAGTAATTTCGCAAATACACGCGAGTCCCTAGGCGCATTTTGCACGAAGGGCGCGAACTTTATGAATTTTTGATCAACATTGTGAGATTATTGCAAAATACAAAATATTAGTTAACAAATAAACTTCTACATATTAGACGTTTAAATTAATTAGAATCGACCTACATTTCGGTTTAACTTTCACCTTATTTTTGTATTTTTAGTATGAAAATAATTTTCCTTTTTTGCATTAAATTGACGTTTTAAGACAGAGCTTAAAATCCCTCAAATATACAATTAGATAGACATCTCTCATAATAAAGTAACGACCTCGTAAACTTTTATCTTGGTCTTTATTACTGTCTACAAAATGGAATTTATGTATACATACGAGTCTCTAACCATGGAAAGTTTACATTCAGTTGTAAAGGAACGGATATTAAGAGTGAATGAAAAATTATGCATTCTGAAACTAAAATGGGATTTTTTTAAACCGCTCATATATTCCATCTGTCAATCGTTATGTAATTATTCTAGAAGATAGCGAAATTAATTTTCTAGTGAAATTTTAAATAATAAAATTGGTGACATTATTGTTGAAAGAAACCAGTTAAAAATATATTTCTTTGATCCCTTTCTGTAACATTCAGCAAAGGAAATGTCAGCGGAACATTCAACTGCTCTATAATCGTTTCTTTCTTTTTTCGTTTCACACCTTTCTGGTTTTCACTTATACCAGAACGTATTTCCAAAGCTTTGTTCTATAAAATTGAACATACTTTCCATTGTGAAACTTTCAGTTGTACGTTAAAAGAATGTTACATTTTTTATTCCAGTTAATCTCAAGTAGTTCTATTCTTTTAATTTGAGTTTGCCAGGATTATGAAATCATCCACTACAGCGAATTTCGTCAACATATGTCCCCCAGCGAATTTCATTTATTGACCCTCTTTTATTGGCACTCAAGCTTCCTTTATCAGGGCTCAATATTGGAAGTTTGATTTTTATATCCAAGAAAATATTGTTTTAGTACGTATAAACGTATAAATAATTATAGAAAGATCAGTATAGAAAAACCATTGTAGAAAAATAATTATAGGCATATGTTTTTACAGGTATTATTTATTCCTGTAATATTTTCCTATAATTATTCCTATAATTATAGAAAAATCTTGTATTAATTTTCCTATATATTTTTTTGCATGTCCAAAATTGTACTATCTTTAGGCGTTCCCTTAAAGAAAGAAAGTTTTATTTCTTCGTCTTCGAAGCTGAGAGAAAAGTTTAGATTTAGGATTTTATTATTTGATTTTTGGTGCCAACACACCCTTGTTTAGACGATAAATTGACATAACGCTCCAACCACATGTTCCCCTTAGTCATTAAATTCTGTCACGTGCCAACACATGGGCTACATTTTATAATTTCAACACAAAGTGTGAACGGTAGTTACGTTCCACTATAAACGCAAAAGCTTCATCATTCTTCATTTAGCGATATATGTATTGCTTTTGCAGAGTCATGGGAAGGCGTAAATACGCTATTACATCTTTTACCATGCACATGCAAAGATAAAAGGCGTAAAATACTTACTATGTTCTAAAAAAAAATACGTTTCAATTTTTTGTCAGCAAGTAAAAATAAAAAAAAAATCTGTCTCTTATTTTTCATAAAGTGAAGGTGGAAGAATGTAAAAATGGTGGAAAAAGGAAGTTGGAAAAGTGGATAGAAAAATGGGTTTAGAAAGGATTTCGGTAAAAGGATTGAAAAAGAATCCTTTTAAAGATTTATAAACCCTTGCAGAAAATAATATCTCAAAATATTTCTCAATTCCGACTTTGAATTATAGAAAACTGAAAGCAATTGTCCAAAAATAAATTATTAATTGAAGATTACATCAAGTGTTAAGAAAGAGACAATTAATTCGAATCTGCTAATTAGCCAATAGAGAAAAAGAGTAAATTAAGGGGGTACTTTAAATGTTGAATAACCGTCATACTCACTACTGCAGGCACGTTGAGAGGCAATGAAGCACTGCAATCGAAAGACAAAAAAACGAGAAGAGGAAAAAAAGCAGGGGGTAAATTAAAAAGAGAAAATAAGTAAAATCAATATTGTGTTTTGTGTGAAAATACACATACCCTCATCAGATAAATTTACTTTACCTCAATTGCGTGCTTTAAAATTTTCAACAATATTTATTTCAAATTAAGAGCATAGTAATTGTTATAAGAGAAAACTAGGCCATTTACTTCCTTTCCGTAAAGATGGAGGTAAATGGCCTAGTTTTCTTGAAAAATATTTATTCTTGCAAACGTAAAGTTGGCGCAATTAAATTGCTCTTATGGTAAACAAGTCCTTAAAGTTTGCCCTAAATTTGAGAACGTAAAAAAGTAGAGATGTAAGTAAAATTAATATAAATAATTGTAGTACATATTCTATATACATATATATACATATAAAACCGACTAAGTAGATGGAAAATTATCTGACACTCTGAAAAGCTTGCAAGCACAAACAGGAAAGCAGTGAGATTAGCTCGTGACATTAACTTGCAGAGCACGACGGGAAATATTATATAATTTGTCGCGCAAAAAATTTCTGGGGAGAAAAATCTCACTTTCATTCGCGCTGAGATTTTAAACGTTTAATGCGCTTGTGCCTTCATTATGGGATACAAAGTTTAAACATAAATATTTGAACTTCTTTTTTTTTGCATATTATAAGGTAACGTATGAAATTTGACACTTCTGTGAAGAAAGATGATATTTTATTCAAAAAAGGTTGATCTGAGGAAAATTTAAACCATATCTTTTCAACCCGAGAAAAATGTCAGCGACTACATTATCTCGCTTTTTTCAAAAGCCCTGAAATGTGTGAACATAGAGAAAAAAAATCACCCTTCGAGCATTGAAATCTGCATTATTCTTCGCTGGATAAAATGATAATATTTAAATTTCGAAAGATTAATAGAAAGGGGGTTTTCAATATAAAGTGTTGTTTTTTTTTTTTGTTTTTTTTTTCCTCTAAGAAATCAGAATACGCAGACGAATATTCGTACAGCATCTCGTTGATAAAAGAGGCACCTCGAGTCAGATCTTTCGTACTCAGCTCTCGCTTAACAGACTGCATTCTACATAAATGTATTTTCATTTAATGACGAGATGTTTTAGGGTGGTTTCAGAATAGGAAGAGAAAGAAAAGAAAAAAAGAAGATGGGATAAGTCTGGAGTATAGAAGTTCGTTCACTCGCAGTTATAACGAGGGTGGGCTTTTACTCTCACAGAAACGACAGCATTCGTTGAGAATCGTTGAACCTGGGACAATTGACTGCAAGGGGGTTGTCTCAGCATTGAAAAATATTTAATTAATATTCCGCGAGCACGTTCGCGAATGATCTACGCTCCACCTCGATTCAAGAAGTCAAAAGTTTTTTTTCTTTTTAATATCTGACTCACTATATCCGCAGTTCTGTGATAGAAATATCTCACAATCAGAAGTACATATTTTTCTAGTGTGTAATCAGTGGATGAATTTCAGGTCGAAATTGAAACAACATTATTTCCTTCTATTTTCTTCATATATACCTAAAGTAAAATAATTTTGCAAATCCTTATCTCTTTTTCTTTTTAGGGATTTTCTAAAAACGATAGTCGATGCAAAGCTCGAGATTAGGACAGATATTTCTATCTCAGAGTCTGTAGAAACGAGAAAGCAGATAAAGAATGAAAATCGAAGGGGAACGACGAGGTAAACACGAGAAAGATCCAACTGGAATTTAAAACTCAGTCTTCCGAAGAGATACGGAGATTTTCGGTGTAAATATATTCGCATCTTTCTTCCCGTGGGTTTCAAAAGCTGATTTATTGGTGTAGTGTCTATTATAGACACCAACGATTCATATATGTGAAGCTTCTTGATGATATCCCAGGAAATCTTCGATCGCGATAGGCACTTCATGTCATCATCAATTTATACAATAATTGAAGTATGAACTTCTAACGGGGGAGATGCGAAAAAGATTGCCGTGCCAATACGGATTACGAATTAATCGATTAGTATGTTCCAATGTATCCAGAAAAGAGTTCTACTTGTTCTTTTCAACAATTAATTATGCTTATGTATGAATTTTACTTAATTTAATAATATCTGGAATCTCCTTTCAGAATAGAATATCATTAAAAAGGTGAGAAACGTGAAAAAAATCGCATTAGTAGTATTTTTGTCAAAGGAGTCGCAAACAAGATTAATCTGCTTTTTCTTAAAACCTCTCTTTCTTTATCGAAGTCGTGATCGCAGTGTCTTGTATTTTTCAAATTAATCCCCGGATTTAATAGTCGACTCGGGTGCTGAAAGGTTTTTGTGCATTTTGGTCCCAGAAAAAAGTGACGCTAGATCTCCAGAAGGGGATAAGGGGATGAGGGAACGAGAATTGGATTGGGAGGGAGAGGGCCAGGGTGACGAGAAGCAGTGAGACGCATTAGTTCCCAAGCTGAAGTTGGTCCCCGGTTAATTGGATTTTTTCAGATGGATTCGAATCGTAGGGAGGTACGAGTCAGGTACATTAGCTCTCATTACTCACCGCAAGGTTCACGAGAAACGGTAGAGTTCTAAAACTGCGTATTTTTCCACCCTTCCTTTTCTTAATTTTCACCTTCTCTCCTGATTTGGCACGAATTTGCATCTAAATTTATCTTCACTTTCAGTTACTTCCATTTGTTCCTTTGTTAATATTCATTTCATTATTTTAGTTTTGAGTTAGAAAATTTAATTTGAAATTAGAAAATAATTTTCAAAACTATTCAAGTTTTGAGTATGTAAATTCTAATGTGGATTTTATTAGCATCGTTCAAGCTCTATGACCGAAACCTTGATATTTCAGGTATCTAATGAACCATTTAGTCGAAGATTAGAGCAAAACTCATTACGGCGGAATGTAATAAAGGCATTCAACCCTTATGCATTCCTGCCACTCCAAAGAACTGTTTTCTCTTCTGAATATACGAGAATAAATTAAAATTTGATTAAAATTCTTGAAAGCGTGTGTTATTTCGAAATTCAAGGAAATATTTTTAATTTCTCTTGTGATTCATTTCATTTGGATATTTTACACCATAATGAGTTTAATTTCTTGATCAGCAAAGTGTAATCTTACTAATGAATTCAAACAGAAACCGGGATAGTTTAAATCGCGCTTCAAAATCGAACTCCCTGGTATATCTTGTTTGAACAAATTCAATACATTTTCTCTACATTTTGCACTTTTAATTAACTTTTCTCTTCGTAAACATTTTATTATGTTTCACCAACATATATCCAAATGAAATCCTACCAGGCAAACCCTGAAT
This sequence comes from Synergus gifuensis, assembly GCA_904066015.1. Taxonomy (NCBI): domain Eukaryota; kingdom Metazoa; phylum Arthropoda; class Insecta; order Hymenoptera; family Cynipidae; genus Synergus; species Synergus gifuensis. The sequence continues at coordinate 1,374,387 of CAJFCO010000444.1, forward strand.
ACATTCCATTATTTTACTTCAACGTTAAAAATACGTCTGTCAGAATAGAAGTGCTGTCATGCATTTCAGTTAGCAACAAAAGCATTCGAAAAAGCAGCTAATTTCTTCACAACTGTAAAAATAAATAATTACTTTTTTCTCCCATGTGCAGGACTAGAATTATTCGTTTTACAAATATAATTATAAAACTATCTGCTCTTTCATTTCGAAATTAGTAAGAAGTTTACTAATTCACTTTAGTAAACATTTTTACTATTAATTAGTTAAAAAGTACTAATTAATTTAGTAAGGATTATTAAATTAATTATAGTAGTTTTTAAGTAATAGTAAAAGTGCTTACTAAAGTGAATTAAAAAACGAAACGGCACAATTTCATTAATAACTTCTTAGTAATTCAGATTGAGGGAGTCATTGACTAGAGTAAGAGTAATGCAATTCCATATATATCTGCTTCTGAAGATTTCTATGCTTGCACGTACTTGCAATTTCGTGTATGTGAATACCAAATGTGAAATTCTTGGTAGAATTTATTAAAAACCTGTCTCACAGGATACGTGACATGCATCTATCATACATCGAGTTTCGAGATAGGATTTGAACGACAATACTCAGAGAGCGAAATTATGGATCGTTGTCCAGATTAATACGATCCCGAAATTACCCTTTAATCACTTATATGGGAAATATGCGTTCACTTCAATCAAAGTCAAATACTCCTTTTGAATTCCTAAAATAGTTCAACCGCTATACCACGAAAAACATATTTTCAAAAACAATGCTTGAAAAGTTCAACATTTTCAGCAAACGAAGAGCCTTTGTGATTTTTATTTAATTACGAGTTCTGAACAATTCAATTTGCGAACCATTTGCTAAAGCTCAACTGTAATAAATGCGTTCTCTGTTACTTTAATGTACTCTTCATTTCAAAAGAATTCAAATGGATTGTAAAAAGTTAAAATTTAAGGTGAATTTAAATATTTGAAGAGAATTAAAAAGAATTCACCATAAGTGAAGGGTAGTAAATTCAGCTTTAGTTATTTCTTATTTAAATATGAATCCATGTTTTTAGTAATTGAAAAAAGCAATTCGGGAAGATGACCAAGGGAAGTAAACATTAAATTCAGAATAGTTCCCTATGCACACAATAATACTTTCATCTCTTCCTTTTATCGCATTATTGGCAATGAAAAACGAACTCTAACAAGCCGTAAATTTTCATAAAAGCATCCTCACTAGCTTTCTGCTTTATGTAGAAACTGTAGAACCTCGCTGTATCCAATTAAGAGTCTACTCCCTACAGACTTTATACCACACATTTATATAACGGAATACAAAATTCTCGTCCTCTCAACTTTCTGCCTTCAAACTCCTTATAATTATTTTTATTTCCTCAAACCGATTTTATAGAATCGCCAATTTAGTTTAATTCACTGGAAATCTGCTGAATGTACTTGTGTATAAGTTGTGTACATTGTAATTCAATTGACTTTGCCAACGTTCAGATTGAATTTAGTTCAATTCACATGAATTCACTTCGTTTCGCTTCAATTCACTTTATATTTATGTACTTCAATACATAATAAATTCAATAGATTTTTACCTCACTTAAACTTAATCCAACTTAAATTGTACTGAAGTTTCAGACGTCTTTTTAGAACATTTTTTTTTCAATTTTTTAGTTTATAATGTCTTAAAAATAGAAAAAAAAACCGTCCCTTTTTTATTTATTAATAGTAATTTAGAGTTTAAAAAATCGAAATGTAATCAATAATTTTGCAAAAAAAAAGATAACTCTCATTTGAAAAATCATTTGAATTCAATTGCAATGAATTTATATTTATAATATAGAATTTCTATATAACTGTTCTATAAACATGTTTGCTGAGAGTCTTTCAATAATTTTTAAATCTTCTATTAAGAATGCAATCTATAAAATTGGTGCATTAAAGAAACAATTTGAGTTGGAAAGTTCAGATAAAACTATAAAGTAGCAGCAGCGTTGTTTAAAAATCAATAGCCCGAGAGAATAAAACATGTCACGTCAGTTTTTCAATTCTTCCATTCCGAAGAGCGCTTCAGGTCGTGTCATTCGCACGATTTGCACGTCGCTCTCTTCTCTTCGATTTTCATTCCACCTCGCTTGTTGCACTCAAGGCATTTTCAGAGGAAAACTAGGAGGAAAGCAGAACTACACCAAGAAACTTTGCTAACCGGACAAGCTTCGGTTTCGCAGCCAGTTTCGGTTTCGAGTTTACGAGAAACTTTTGTCAATTAAACTTTTCCCAGTGGACACTATGAGGCGCCTACGCTCTATTTTCACTTGAATGTCCTACAAGGCTTTACTAGAAATCCCACAAAGTTAACGAAAAAAAAAATATATCCTCCTAACTTTCCAAAGATGTTATCTCAGAACTTATTTTCTTACTTCTTAAATTCCAAGGAAATTGGTTGAAAAGTAAAAATAAAATTAAGTCCCTTGAAACTCATTTGAAATATCTGTCGAACTCATTTGAATAACTTAAAATCAGTTGAATTCACTTCAAGGTCGCATGGGATCAACAATTGACAAATGGAAATATCAGAGCACGTCATGCTTTCCTTTATACGTTTTAATACCAGGCAGACTGTTTGCAAAAAATATTACAGATTCGCAAAAGCCCCAAGCTAGAGTTTTCACTTCATTACACCTCGCTTCCGCTTTTTCACTCTAGCGAATTTACCTGAAAGTGCCTGAGAGGCACCCTCATCCCTTCTAGCCTCGAAGACGATATTCTAGCAACGGCAGCAGCATTGAAATATAATTTATCAACATCTCCGGATATCGTCAGAAATTTGCATATCGTTCGAGGGGAAGGAGAAAGGGAGAAAGAAAGAGTAGAAGCTGTAGGTGGAAAAATAAAAAGTTACGACCGCCATCGAGCTTATCGAAATGAGAAAGCGAGTCGTAAGAGAAAAATACCTTTTTTAAAAAAAACACTCTTCACTTAAGAACAAATGAGATGACAATAAAAAAGAAAATGAGTAAGAAATGTTTGTCACAAAACTCTAAGCAAACATCGAATCTTCAAGATAAGATAAGCGAAAGAGAAAGCATTTCGTAGAAAGATAAAAATTTATACGAATTTTATATCCTTTTTAGATTTTCTGCTACATATAGATTGTTTAATAAGAGAAATAATATTTAAAATTGTCTCTAAAAAAACTTACATATTTTTAAAGGTCTTATATAAAGATTAAAAGAAACTATTTACTTCCTTTCAGACGTTTACATCGTTTACTCTGAAAATGACTTCAGGAGACATTTAGGCCAATTTACGATCTATAAAATGTGCTACATTAAGTACGATCGTAAATTTTCTCAATGCTAACGACATTTAGTGTATTAAAACCATACGTGCAGATCCAAGTCTATATTACATTAAAGAGTCCATTATTTACTCAGGATATTTTATTGAAATGGAATATTTTTTTTTTTTAATGGAACAGTTATTTTTTCTAGTTTTTCCGTTGATAAAAGTATGGATTTTATTATTTAAAACGAAAATGAGACAGTTGTCAATTTTCCGAATTGCCCTTAGAATATTTCTCAATTATGGACGAACTAATATTGTTTGGAGATTTTGAAAATGTTTCAAGTCCGACCTAATTGATCGTTTTCTCTATCAGTTGAGAACAATTCATTAAAGAATGAGGGTATATCCTGTCTTCAACAATGTCGAAGAAGTAGAGGGAAAAAAGCGAAAGAAGATGGAAGAATGGAAGAAGAAACAAAGCGTCCATCCAACCTGACCCCCTCGAGCATCCATTAGTGGTTTGAGTGGAGATTAATGCTTAAAGCGAAGGATAGTTGGAACTCGACCTACTTAAGAATCCACGTCCCGCGGGATGGGACAACTTGAATTAGATTTTAAAAGACTACGTAATAAAACATTCTGCATATGCATGCCGTTATGCATACCCTCAGGGAGTCGTTATACTTTTCCTATTAGAATACTTTTTGACATCAAAGACAGCTAAAACTTCACAGAAATTTCAATATTCATCAACACCTACTAATATTTTCTCTCCGTTTCATATCTGCATTTCATTATCCTTTAGAGAGTCCAAATTTACAAAGAAAATAATGAAAAAGTCTTACTTTAAGCATCAATATTGATTAATATTCCAATTGCTGATTTTGGATTTAAATCACGAGGAGAGTTTTGTAGAGAAAACGCTGTGTACAGATGAAAAATCCTTTGATCAGAAATGGAACGTTAAATGCTGATGGCATCTTAAGGGGTTATATACAGTTAGAATTTTCAAAAAATCGATTTTTTTTTATTTCATTTTCTTAATGTACATATATTTAAGAATACACACAGAAAATTTCATATCGTTCCGGTGAATATTTTCAAAGTTACAAGCAAATTTGAAAAGGCGTTTCAGAGTGCTTGGAAGTACAAGGTCCGAGCGGCAGCGCCTATTGTAAATTCTCCAAGCAGTAAACTTGTGAGTTTGTTCATATTTTTTTGTGTAATTTTTCGTGAAAATGAAGGCTTCCAGAGAAATGAGAAAATCTCTTAACAATCGGCGGAGGGTGTATTATATGGTCCTGGAATAGACAACTCCATGTAAGTTAAAAAAAAAATTTTTTTATCCCATGTAAAGTGCATTCCAAACTTTAAACGCGTTTTTCTCAAAATGGTGTTTTCAAAGTCGGTGACCAACATTACTCGAAAACGGCTAGACCGATTAGTCTCAAATTTTAACACGACCTTCTTAAATATATTTTTTAGTAATTAATCGAAGATTTTTTCTCTCCGATAAATATTTTTTTTTTTATAAACAATTTAAGGCCGAAATTTCGGTGAAGAATCGATTTTTTTTTTTGAGAAACCGCCATTTTGTCAAAAAATTTTATTTTGCTTATTCCTTCGATTAATTACTAGATTTAACATTATTTTAACGAAATCTGTTTGGTTTTTTAATTTCAGATGATCCAGTTCCGAGATATAGTGGTCACCGCAAAACGTCTTTTTTGAGAGGAGCTCCTGGAGATCAGCTGTAGCTCTTTTTCAAATAAATGTTTTTACTAGTACTAAGTCTTAAAATACAGTTAAAAGATACCATAATATGTGTATAAATTTTTGGATCAATAAATTAAAAAGTTTTATCAGAAAAAATTCTGGAAAATTCACTTTTTTTCGGCCGTCTAACTGTATATAACCCCTTAAGAGGTCGCTGGTCCTCTATAACTTTTTGGAAGGTTTTTCTTCGAGATCAAATCCGAATTAGTTCTTTGGCTCGAAGGCTTTCCTTTCAGATAGGAACATCAATTCTAGGGATTTTAAAGAATCACATTAGATGTATATAAATAGTTAATTTTCTTCAGCAAAAATATATGTTTTAAGTGAATCAATATCTCAAAAACAGCCCTGAAAAATTTCTTTGAAGTAAATCTTGAAAGTTGTTAAATTATAGTTTAAATGTCTTGCCTTGCAACATGAATGTGCAATTTTCGTTCCACTTTGAAGGTAAAAGAGCTAAAGGTTGAGAGACTTTATTTTTACGTTCATACGTCAAGATTTAGACGGTTCACCTAAACCACTGATCCGTTCTCTCAAGACATGAATATTTCATCAGTGCATGCCCACCATTAGCAGCAGCTCGTTTGATGCTGAAGTTCTCCTTTCCATTTCCTTTACAGCGATCAATCTTAAATTTTCTGTATACAGATGATGCATGCATCTTTTCACATTATTGGCAAATTAAGCCCTCACAACTCAAAAGAAAAAATTTTATTCTTTTTTTGAATTATCGAAGTCTGAATTCTTTTTGACAATACAATTGTATTCTGAATTAGAATGTTTTAAATAAATTTAAATTATCTGACACGAAAAATCCATTGTTTTTTTTTCATACAAAGTTTATTTTTATAACTGTGTCCATGTTCTCGAGTGCTTGAACTGCCATTCAATAGACATTAGTATGGTACAAATGTACAAAGTACAGCCCGAAGTTCGACTTAACGATTTATATTAAAATAGAATAAAAGTATTTAAAAAATATTCCGAAAAAAAGTAAAAAACACAAATTTGAAAATATTTATCAGAAATTTCATTAAACAAACATGCCTTTTCCATTGCCAATCAAACATTATTAATCTCCATGATTGATAACGAGTCTTTAATCAAAATTTTAATGACGAGATAGCTGTTATGCGCGATCCACTGAGAAAGCCATCCTTTACGATCTTCAAGATTTATGATGGTTATTGTATCATCTAATTAAGTTTTCTAAGTATGTATTTGTCATTGATGTTGCTTTCTCTCTAATTTATGATTACAAAGTAGAGCAGTAAAAAAATAATTTGAAATTTAGATTCACAAGGGCTTAAAAAATTGATAATTGTTTTATTAAACATTTGAGGTAATTCAAATTGATTCCAACTCTTTTGAAATTGAATTCTCTTGAAAAGCTAAATGCTTTGTTTAAATTTTGTTCGAATTTTCATTCCAGCTTTCGATTGTTTGCTCGCCTATTCATTAAACGAGTTTTGACACTTTAATATAATTTTATTCGTTTTTTGAATTGCGGATAATTTATAATTTGGTTTAGAAAAATGTTGTCCGCCAAATTAGTCAAAATTCACGGGATGAAGGACGAAAAATGGACTACAAAAGATAAATTGCAACAGTATCGTGGGGTCCTTAAATTACATGGTTAATAAACCCAAATCAATAACCAAAAAACTTATTTTACTATTCATATAATAGAAATGATCATTATTTGAAAACTTATTTCGATTTTTTAAACTCAATTCTATATTAAATACTTTTCTCTGTTATGTAGCTCGTGAAAAGAAATTACAAGCAGCCAATTTAATAAAATTGAAAAAAAAAGTCTCCAGAGACCTCAATTCACTTTCTAAAGATGTCCGGGAATATCGAGGCGTCCTTAATGATATTAGAACTGGAGATAAAAGACGCATCAGTACTTTATTTCAGGATCACAAGGACCTTCTGTTAGCTCTAATAAATCTACCTCCATCTGTAAACTTGCAAACAAAACAAAATTCATAGAAGAATGAAAACCTAGCAACCTTTACACCTTATTTGATGTGAACTTTTTTCAAAATCTTTTAGGAAATTTTCGCTGGTGTTTATCAAGATAGTTCCTTAAAACGAAGACAACTCGATAAAGTTTACTATCAAAAGAAACAAACAATGAAGAGATTTTTCGATTTGAAGGTATGAAGAAATAGACAATCTCAAATGTTTTTTTAAAAATATATCTGGAACAATTTTCTCGTTGGAGAGAAATGTTGATAAACAACTAAACACATTCTCTGGTGCTCTGATAGAGAATTGTTCCCACTGGGTTATGTCAATGTCAATAACGTTGATGTATAGGTACATAACAGCATTAAGCTTAAATTCAAACAAATGTGCGACGGATGCACAGAGTTTAGTTCCTAGTGAATTTAATTAAGGAAATTATATGATGAAGCTTGAGTACACCATTCTATCGGACAAAATTGAACGGGAAGATGATCATTCAGATAGAAAACAACAAAACTTAATCACTCATTATCAACGATCAATGTCTAGACACAATGCAGCCCAGTCTATTCAAACCACATACCAGCTGATGCTGAATATTCTGAAAAAGGTGAAGAAAGAAATTAGCAATTTTTTAAATTTGCAAACCAAATATCAAATCTCTAGAATTTTTTTCTACTTTTATTTAACAATCACTATCTAAATATGATTTAATTAACTTAAATTTATTCAGCAACGAAGGCTATTTAAATTTGTAAAATTGCATTCAAACACCATAATCCACTTACTTCTGAATTTCCACGATTGTAAATTCAGAATTCTCGATATTCACAGATGAGAACGAGGTCAGAATTTGTAAGTATAAAGCGGATTGATCGGCTCTGTTTCATGCAAACTGATCTTATTCTCATTGAAACGAAAATAGATATTCAGTAATATTTTACAAATGTCTAATACATGTCTATGGTGATATAAATAAATATGAATATGAAAATGAATATGAATACTTAAATATGAATTAAAAATTGCAGGATGCTATATATTTTGACGCGGTTTTAGAAGCCTTGAAAAAGGATCAAAAAGAACAATGCAAAGTGATATACAAAGTGACAGTGATGGGACAACTCGCTACTGAAGATCTTGATGATAATCGTGAAAAATATAAACATATGGCTCGTGAAGTTTGGGTCAATATGAAAGAAAGGGAATGTACTTTGAAAATTGCTCGAGCACAAGTTGAAGACATTTGGGCCTATGCTCAATCGCTTGTTCGAGTTCAGGTTCAGATAATTTTGAATATATTACCAAATTCACAAATTGTTATTCATTTAACAAGAATATTATTAAAATTATTAAAATTTAATACAAATTATTAGAGATTACTTATTTTTTATTGAATTTAGAGTGATACTGACATCACACAGAAGATAAAAGAGATACCAAAGATTGATGAAGAACTTGAGAGTCAAATCCGAAGTTTGGAAGAAGTTTTTGACAAAATAAAAGAGTCCCTGCGCGTTCGTTCATTTGAAGAACTGCATTCCAGGCAAATTTATTTTTAAAAACTTCTGAAGTTTTTTCGATGAAAAGAGTATATCTTATCTTTCCCACACTAACGAACGATTTATTGACTCGACAGGTTGGAGGAACAATCAGCCCAAAGAAATCGACTTTCAAAACAATTTAAACAAGCTCTAAAGGAACGTGATTCATTTTTGAAGAAAAAACAACATGCTGAGTTGATTCTTGCTACTCTTGAACACACAATGGTTTCCACGACAGGACAGTAAGTTGTAGAACAAAATTTATTTTATTTTCCACTTTTTAATTAAATTTGTGTGTGTTAAAAGAAAAGAGTTGATGATTTTAATTAGGTACAAAAAAGATAAGCAAAAAATGTTGGAGGAGGCAAAAGTTCAGCAAAAGCGTCAGGAAAATTGCAAAGAAATGAGGAAAGTTCGAGGAAAACTATTAATGAATATCAGAGCATCCTTACAGAACATGGCAGATATGCTTATTATGGTTGAAGATAAAAGTGATAAAAAAGTTCCAATGGAAGAAGAAATGGCAAATGCAAATGAAAATACAGAAAAAGAGAATCTAGTGATAGAACTACAAGTAGCTGAAACTGATGGTCAGTTGAAAAACGAAAAATACGTAATTTTAATACTCAATCTGAGTTTAATAGTTCATTTTTCACTTTTAGCATAAAATTATAACTGAAAAATTAATTCTAATTTTTTTAGCACTTGCTTTGCTCACGCAAGTGACCCAAAAAGCCACTTTGCTCTTCTCGATGAGTAATTTCGAACTAGATAATGAGAAAGAAGAAAGAGCTCGAGATCTGTATCAGACATACGTTTCCGATTATAAATCGAATTTAAAATACGGTCAAGAGGAACCAGAGCCCAGTGGTAAATTTGAATCAGGATTTTTTTAAATGTTCAAATCAAGATCTTTTTCTTCAATCATTTTGTACTTTTTAGGTATCTTTGTGGAGCATGAGATTGTAGATCCGAGTATTCTGAGTCGAAAAGACATAAAAAAGAAAAGCAAAAAAATTGTCGATGCTCATTTAAGAGAAGATTAAGCTTGTATAAATAAACGTTTAATAAAATTTCTAATAATTATAGCTTTTTGCTTACTGAAATTAAGGTCATTGACAATTAATTAAACCAATTTCACAATTTATTTCCTTACCTTAAAAACAAATCACATTCATACAGTGGAGACATGAAAAGATTTTATTTCTGCACTTCCCTATAACGTCCTATACCTCGACGTTCTTTTCTCATTTCAAGTTTCAACCAGGAAGGTATATAAACCGACGGTTTGAAAGCAACAGCCATCGGGTATTTCAGTGGCTTTTCTGGCTCTTTGAAAGGGTGTATTTTCTTCAACTTCTTCATGAAATACTGTTTATTTATGTCCTTGGGATCTCTGTATTTATCCATATAGATGTTGAAAGCCTGTCTAACGGGAAACCAGACTTGTGGCTTGATGTACGGTTTCGGAAAATCGTACTCAAAGGATGGCGACCTCATTTCTGTAAATAATTATTAATTTATTAGTGAATTTAGCATTTATTTACCAAATATTAAAAACTTTTATTTAAAACATAAGTAAAGAAAATATGTAATAGAAAAGCTTAGGATTAAAACTTGAAACTACTTACTTAAAGTGTCGTGGTAAAAGTCGTACAAACTTGTATCCCACTCAGATTGGAAAAATGATAGACCTGCAGGAGTCAAGTAATCCTGGTGCTTGCGATAAAAATCGAGCGTACTCCAATTACGTTCGACTAGCGCCAAACTAATAATATTCAAGATTATTATTTAAAATATTAATTGATATTAAGCATTTATTGTACGCATTAATAATACTTACCACGGTTGTTGTTTCTTATATTCCGTAAAGTCAATTTTCTTATCTTGCTTATACAATACGAAAATGTATCTACAGTAGCCAATACCACGAGGTGGAATGGGCCTCAAATAATCCACTAGCTGTTCTCCTTTTTGAACTTCATTTCCCGGAATATTGCCACTAGTAAATCAAAGAAAAAATTTGGTAATTATAGTATGTAAAAAGAGATAATCAGAAGAAATAATAAGAGCTACTAGTAAATGACTTACATAAACCAGTGACAGACTTCGCTTTCAGGATTGGACAAATTACCATCCGGAGTCGTAAGGAGAAGAGTCCAAAGTGTATCAGGCTCTGCTTCATATTTAACTTCTGGTACATTCGAAGCTTCTCTAGGTGTAATTAGATTTCCTCTATGAACTCTTGCGAGTAGATCTGAATCTCCAAAATTATAATCTACTGTCAGCGGAACGACAGGATGAAAATATGCTTCCCCATAAAGATCACTGAAAATTCCATAATGCTCTGCAATCGTACGAATTTGCGAAGGGGCTACGGTTTTCAACCAAGCCTCCTTAGCAACCTCCAGATCGATTACAACTGTTGAAAAATAAATGAAGGACTTATTGATCACCTATTCACTCTACATTTAATTTCAATTAATTTGACCATAACTCCATACTTACGTTGGCGATTTCGAGATTTTTTCTCGAGTGTAGGATCGTTTCTATTTTTCGCCACTTCATCTACCCACGTACTAAACATGTTTTTATTAGTCGCCTGCGATAAGGGTAAACCTATATCTACATTAAAATACAACTCCGGATCTTTGTACTTCAATTCTGAAACATTGAAACGAATTTGTAATGTATAACTTTAAATTAACAAAAATGTTTTCTATTTTCTCAGGTTTCTAACAACAGATATTAAGTGAAAAAACATTTTAAATACTTTTCAGTCATAATTTTTGAAATTATTTAATATTAATAATGAGACTTTAGAAAGTCATCCCAACTTAAAAATTGATTATTCTTTATCCAAAGAAATTGCAGTTATTGTATGATAAAAGTTCGATATCTTAACAAGTGTCGATACCGAATATGTATTGTACATTCTGCTAAACAGAATTAAATGATAAGAATTAATTATTTTATTAAATTGTGCACATTTAGGTAAACTAACCTTCGAGTCGCTGTTTAATTGTTCGAGCAATAGTTGGAGGTTTTCCTCTGACCCGATGACCATACCGAATTTGTTGGTTATTTACACTTATCAAATCAGTGTAGAGACAACGAAACAACCGGTTTGCCATATTTACTATTAAAAATATTAAATTTCACTCAAAATCTTTAAAAGAGTTCTCCATGCTCTGATCTCTCCTTTCTGCTCTGTCTCTTTCTAATTTTAAACAGTATTACCAAGTGTATTTGTCAATGTGATTCAAATTACAAAAATTTATCCGTACTTTTCATTTTAAAACCACTAATTTGTTTCAACAATTACATACGTAGTATTATTTGCGTTAATTAAAAAATAACTGTGACTTCTTTGCATTAACAATAGTAATATTTGGTAATACGTATTATAAAAGAAATGTATAATCAAAACACCTTATGTAAGTTCATGTTGGTAGCACTGATTATAAGTTTACCAACCGAACGGAACGATAAACAATTTCTTCCATACCAATATAAGTTAAAGTATTCTTTGTATACACTCGACCCTCCCAATATTAACCATCACAATATTAACTGCAATCACCTCAAATATCACTAGATACACTGCGTATGAGTTGCACACGACATCTGATTGGTTGCTATTCGCGCGTAATTTAAAATGCTAAAAAATATTATTTTATGTGTAATACGCATGCGCAATTGATGTGACGGATGCGCAATTTGTGTGACATTTGAGAGAAGGAATTTCGTTAATAGCCAAGCCGGAGGTGTTCCCAATATCAATCAAATTTCTTTTCTCTTCTTCTTCTTCTTTATTGTGTTCTTCGTTGGCACTATACCTGCTTCATAAAAGCTTTGTATATCCGGCCATGACCAAGTTTAAAGGGAGTGAACAGGGATGGCTTGTGACGCGTCACTCGAGGTTTTTGACGTATTATACGTAAAAAATGTAATATACGTAAAAAACGTCATAAATGTAAAACAAGATGGCGGACATAAGAAAAAATCACGGTCGTATAAACAGGTCCAGAATCTCCGGTGGTGAAAGCATTAGAGCGATGACTCGCGTTTTGTCCACGATTAGAGCTTCTCAACTAGCCACCAAAGGTAGAGCGCAACGATCGGAGGGTACAGAGTTGGAACGAAACTAACCTAAAAGTGTGTTCGACTAGGTTATGTAAACCACAGTGATCATGGTGATGTAAACAAACCATATACCCTCCGATCGTTGCGCTCTACCCTTTGGTGGCTAGTTGAGAAGCTCTAATCGTGGACTAAACGCGAGTCACTATCACCACGGGAGATTCTGGACCTGTTTATACGACCGTGGAAAAAATGAAAAGAAAAAACAACCTCACTTTTAGAATATTGCGCGCTAATAGCAACCAATCAGATGCTCTGGCGCCATTTTGAAAACGTATATTACGTTTTGTAAAAAACTCAGGATATAATATACGTACGTAAATTACGTAAAAACCTTATGTAATTTACCTAAGGTATATTACGTTCACAACCCTGGGAGTGAACTCACCTGAATCTGAAACAGACAGAGTCAAGCAGAACTCAACTGCGCCGACTCAAGAGAAATCGCGCAGCCAGCTCGGTTTCCCATTTCTTTTCTCAAATGTTATATCAATTGCGCATGCATATTGCACATAAAATAATATTTTTAGCATTTTAAACTGCGCGCCAATAGAAACTAATCAGATGTCGAAGCGTAACGCATGCGGAGTGGTATCAAGTGAGATTTTAGATGCTGGTTGATATTGAGAACGGAATGCGGTTGATATTGGGAACGTTATTATTGGGAACGTCGAGTGTATCTTCTTTTTAATTTTTATACTGTAAAAAGAGTGGGAGATAAGGGACTTGATGTATGTCACTAGGATTGTGACACTAGGATTGTCACTATATTGTCACTAGGATTTTGCATTGAATCCGGGGTTGTGCTCGTATAATACTCCATGTATTATACGTGGTTGTCTACGCGTATATTACTACGTATATTACCTCTTTAGTTTTCTACGGTATATTACGTCCGAATGGAAACATTCAGTGCGCATGCGTAAATATCAAAATATAACAAACATAACCTATTTTTTAGAAAGTGAGGTTATGTTTTGTAAGGCGGCCATCTTGGAAACGTCACTTCTAGAAGTTTTCTACATTTTATACGGTTTTCTACTGTTTTTGACGTATATTACGTCAAAAACGTATTATACGTAGAAAACCTCGAGTGACGCGTCACTGCACAACCCTGATTGAATCAGTGCTCTCAAAGTTGGCTCCCTGCGCGCGCAACGCGTGTTGGCTTCCACTGAAAAAATTCTGCCATTGGCTGTAATCTAGCGCGCGATTCAAAATCGAATTAAATCAATTCGATTTTGAATCGCACGCCAAATTTTGACCAATGGCAACATTTCTCCAGCAGGAAGTCAATATGTGCTGCGTGCGCAGGGAGCCAACTTTGAGAGCACTGCATGCAGGATTGCACGGTTACGCGTAACTCGGACTTTTATATGTATAATACGTATTTTACGTATTATACGTAAAAAATGTAATAAATGTATAAAATGACGGATTTAAAGGGCGGGTGGGGGGGAAAAGAGCATAACATAACCTCAATTATTCAAGAATTAGGTTATGTTTACTTTCTAAATATGTAAGCGCAGTCGCCATCTTGAAAACATAAATTACATGTAAAAAACTAGGGACGTAAATTACGTACGTAAATTACGTCAAAAACCTCATGTAATTTACCTAAGGTATATTACGTTTGCAACCTTGACTGCATGTGCACTGCAGTGAATGCGTGCAAAAATCTAGTGATAAATACGGTTGGGTAAGTAAAATACCCTAGGTAATTTACGTGGTTTTTTACAGTAATTTACTAGGTATTTTACGTCGAAAACACCAAATTCATATGGAGTGGGGGGTTTTCTACGTAAAATATGTAATTTACATATAGGAAAACCATATATAATTTGTAAGAAACTTCGAGTGACGTGTCACTGTACAAATTAAACGGCATAAATGACGAACACTGTACTTACACTCGAATCTCCCAATATCAACCTTCCCAATATCGACAATCTCCCAATATCGACCGCATTCCTTTCTCGTTATCAACTTGCAGTTACCTCAAATATCACTAGATACACTGCGCATGAGTTGCACACGACATCTGATTGGTTGCTATTCGCGCGTAATTTAAAATGCTAAAAAATATTATTTTATGTGTAATACGCATGCGCAATTAATGTGACGCATGCGCAATTGATGTGACATTTGAGAAAAGGAATTTCGTTAATATTGCCGGGGCCTCTGGTCTGGATTTCGTTAATATTGTGGAGTCGAGTGTAGTGATGGCGGTGAAGACGTAGTGAAGGTTGTGAAAATAAAGATCACCTTTATGTTAAAAGATCTTGGGCTATACCAGGCTATACGAGTACGAGTACGAGTATGAATACGCTATAACTATACGCTGGCTGTGAATGAATGAGTGTAATTCCCGCAGTGCGTGATAATTTTGAGAAAAAAAAACTGCAATCCGTGAAAAACGCTAACATTCCAGTGCTTCGAGATGTGTCGATAAGGTAAATAATTAATGAACAGTGCATGGTAATTATGGCTTTTCGGAAATTGCATGTGGATATATGTGGAAAGTGGTGAATTTTCTTTCAAATCTTCAGGCGCTTCAGGCGTCAGCAGAATCCAGCTGGGCCATAGTTTGACTTTATTGCGTGATATATATTTTTCTGTATTTTCAAATCTCAAGTGTAGTTGAGTAGCTTCTTTTACCATTGCCTCGTGGCAAAGTTACAAATTTCATAAAACTCGAATCTAAAGTTTGACGTTTCAGTTGAAAGAACCAAATGCAATCTTGTGCCCTGAAAAATTATTTCCAGGTAGTATAGTATTACATAAATAGCTATCCGTCCCATTTTCATACTACCAATTAAATATTTTCATAAAGATTGAGTTAGGAGACATAACAAATAATTTTTTCTATACGAAATAAATTTTGCTAATAATATCCATAAATATTGATATAGATATCAAGATAAATAAAGGAAAGTGAACAAAGACAATTTCAAAGTATATAATCAAAAACAGGGACAAAAAATCCATTCAGATAAACCTGAAGAAATTCCATTTGCTGTAAGAAGTATCGGGAAATATTTACGCGAAGAGAATTGTTCGCTGGAATTTCCCCAAGTGCAAAGCCATAAAAAAACCAATATGTTATAGAAGTGAGATTTTCACATTTAGCTTTCAGTGCCATCTGGAATTTAGATACATTGTACATAGTATCAGATTCTCTTTGACTTTTAGCCAGCCGGAAATATATTTACGAATTGTATTTTCTTATGAAAACTCAAATAATTCGGTAAAAACTTTAACCGTTCCAAATTAAAATTAACTGGTTTCGCGTCGCTTTCTATACCTAAATCTCTGAATGACATTGGATTAAGCAAGTTTGTGTGTATGTGTGTGTGATCTTTACGTAGAAAAAAATTTAATTGAAATTAAAGAAAGAAATTTTTATGTGTATGATCGAAGTAGCCAAGTCAATAATCTTTTCTGCTTAGATTTTTATATATACATATTTTAAATGTACTTATTTTCTCATACTCAGAAAATTTGTTTCTACAATTTTAAAACTGGCCAAAAAAATCATTGAATATTTTACAGGTTTTACGGCCTTTTATGAAAATATTGATAAGACCTTCTATTTATATTTTATATGGCTTGGGTTAGGTGCCTATCTATTTTGCGAAAAGATGGTGTCCGCAGTGAAAACGAGTAATCATAATTTGTGTTTTTAAGGGAGATGGGTGTGTGCCTTTTTGACAATAGTTTAACAATTAAATTACCCGAAGATTGTTTTTAGTCAGAACAAAGTCGAAATAAGTTTTCAATTTTGTTAAAACACAGCTGATTTAAAAGAAAAAGATAGAAGTAGTTTTATCTATGATAGGAACCAATAATTACTTATATATTTGTTTTTATACAATCAAAAGATCAATTAAAGGCGTTGAAACCTAATTCTAATTTCAAAATTCTATCTCCTCGTTTTGCTCAATAATTAATTAAATTTGATATCTTTTCACTTATATATAGGTACTCGCTTTATATGTAGAAATGTGTGTATAGAGCAAAAAAATGTTTAATTTTAATAAATTTTGATTTATTAAAATCATCTGGAAGTCCCAAAGTGAATGTATAATTTTAAACATATAAAATGAGTTCAAGAACATTTTTAATTAATTAAAAAGATGTCAATGTAGTTAAAATTTTTTCAAAGAATTCAGAAGATATCAAGTTATTCCAAACAATTTCAAAATATGTTGTTAAGTATTCTATAAGATGGCAGAAGATTTAATTAAAGAGATTTAAGGGATTTCAAAAGATTTGATAGAAAACAATAGATTTATAGTATTTATCAAGTAAAATGAGGAGATTGAATTTTGAGGTCAAAACATTTTGTTGCTAACGTGACTGTATTAATTATTTCTCTTCGAATTTTATTTTCAATTTTTTTTGGATCAAAAACAACAGAATATAAAGTTTGAAGTTGTCTCAAATTTTACAAAATTGAGAAAAATGTGGTGTAAAATGTATGTTTAATGTCTCATACAGCCTAAATTAATATAATAGATTCATGAAAATTCATAAAATTTGATTTTGATTTCACTGCAAACGCGTATAACGTAACAAAAGTGTAGTCGTGTGATGCGCACCTCGAAAAATACAAAAGTGCTTTTAGGCTATAACTGAAAATAATCCGATTGAGTGTATATTTGACGTGATTTTTTTTAAGCTCTAGCAAAATAGATAGAAGTCTGTGCCATAAATTGAGTCAAGTATTTTGTAGATAAATACGAAACTGACTACTTTTTTATCGGTTTTTGAAGTCACTTTATTAGTTGTCCTAATCAAAGAAATTTTTTTTTTTTTTTTTAACTGGAATATTCTATCTTTTTGTTTCAGTAATAATAAGTCGATTTCGCGTGGAACTCCCAGCAAGAAGATGGATACTGCAACTTCGAAAGAGGTTGAAGACGAGTATGTGTCGTCGTTGGCCGATCTCAATACTAACAGTAAGCCGATGATCTCCATGCTCACGATTTTAGCTGAGGAAAGCATCAAACACGCCCCGGTCATAGTCCAGGCAGTTGAAGCCCATTTGCAAAAGGTTACCCATCTTTTGATGTTACACTCGAAAAAGAAAATGTTTACTCTGCATTCAATGACTCATTCCCAATTATCATTGTGTTCACAAATTTTACATCGACCAGTTGTTGCACTTAAGGTTATTACGTATTCAGATCGAAAAAATAGATGCATTTTAAAAAATTGCTCGAAATTGTTATATTATCAACTATTGTTTATTTATTTTATACTTATTATTCATTTAAACAGATAACGATTAATGGTTACTGATTCGTTTCTAAAATAACATTTATTTATTTTATTGATTTATCCAGATAGTTGACTCTATATTTAAAAATTAAAGTTCTTATTAGGGTTTTTGTATATATGTATATATTTTATATTTGTCCCATTACAATTCAATTTTGTACACTTTTGCAAACTGTAAATTCATATTTTCTTCGGATAATTTTGAATACGTCTTAACGTACTCAATTAAAGTACAAATCAGTACAAAAAGTCAACGGTGATCGATCTGTGCACTTTCGAAGGTCTTAATTGCATTTTAACTACTTAAGCTGCAATAGCAAGTATTTTTTTGGTGTAAATACAGAGAATGTATCGAAAAATTTATATTATCTGATAAAGCTTATCGTTATTTTGAGACTTTTCAAATTCATTAATTTCATCCACTATGTTCAAACTATCAGTATTTAATACATTTACTGCTCATCCTGGCTCTGTAATTTGTGTAAACTTTTTATGATTATTTGAAAAATTAATCACATTTATATGGAAAGCCTTTTGGTGATAAACGAAAGTATAAAATGAACGATTCTATAAATGATAATATTGAAATAGGTGAGAATTTTTTTGATGGCAGAGAATGTATTAAAAAGTTAAGTTGAATGAAGAAATTGAAAATCCACTTAATCGTTTTTAAGATCCAGATCCATAATTCTGTGTGATATTAATCAGTATGATAAATATACCATGATTTAGAAATAAAAAGCCATTTTGATTTATCAACATCAACATTGCGGTCATTTGTTTCTAAACATTCTTTCTCTCTAAAGAGTTTCTTTTGCTTTTCGATTTAAACTTCTAAGGAAATAGGAACAATGTAACACATGATGTTTAATATAAAAACATTATTGTAGTGAAACATGAAGTTAATCACATGGATATTAGTGGATCAAAAATTATAAATTAAACCGAAAAGCAGAGAAAAGTGGGGCAAAGTGGATTTCTAGGGAAACTAATTTTTCATATTAGCTATGAAAATAAATAATTTTTTACCTACAAATTTTTTTTTTTTTTACAAATTTTGTTGTATTTTCTTTCGTACCTGTATTTGTATTGAAGATTCGTTAAGCAAGTTTAATATCTTTTCAAGACGAACTTTGAATAGTTATGTGTGAAATATCTTGTTTTTATTTTTGTTTGTGAAAAATGATGAAGATAGTATTTAGTACCTGATAAGAAATGTTTGTGTGACTGGAGAGAAATGCGAAAGTTTTGGGTTTTCAATCGAATAAGAAGAGAGTGCATTCACAGTCTTATAAGGTGAAAGGGCAAAGCTGTACAGAAAAAATTGTCTTGTTATTAATACACATAGTTTCAGATAAGTGATTTTCCAACTTTTACCAGAAAAGTGTATTTCTGCCTGCGTTATAAAATTACTTATTGTAAATTAATTTTTGAAAATATCCTTGTCTCTAATGTATTCTTAAATTTTTTCTTTAAAGTAAATTTTTTACTATTTTACAGCAGTAAGTCCCTAAAGTGTTCTATTTTGCTCTATCTTTTTTTACTAAGGGGTTGTGGGTTGAAAATTCAATAGACTAGAATGTTGTTGTATTTTATTAGGTGAAAAGTGACTGCAAGCTACCGGTACTATATCTCATCGATTCGATCGTCAAGAATGTCAAAGGAAATTATCTAACTCTATTCTCAGAACATATTGTGGAAACATTCAGCAGCGTCTTTGAAGAGGTAATAATAATTCATCTTTCTAATATCTTACAAATCTATTTTCTTATTCTTACTTTAAGTCCTTTATGTTTAGTCTTTTTTTTATTTATTTATTTAAAAATGTTTAACAACTTGAACCGTTGTACCTTGAAGTTCTTTGAAACCTATAAAGGAATTCGATTTGTTAAATACATACCGATAATTTTTAATCTAAATGAGAATTTTTTAGAAAGATAAAATATGTATCCTTGGGTCTTGAAGGATTAGTTCGATTGGAAATCAATTTCTCTTCTGTACATACTTTGTATTTGAAGCCTACTATAAGATAATTGTTGCTTCGAATGAAGTCATTGACTTCCTACTTTTCTACTTTTGAACTAATGTAAAGTATCTTTAGAATTATTGAGTTACATTAAATACCAAGAGAAGTTTGATTAAAAATTTTAATTCGATTTAATCCTTCAAATATTCAAGGTAAAGAAGATAATTTGTCAAACTGTTAGCCCAGATCCGAAAAAAAGATTTAATTATTGAATATTTAACTGATTAGGTTGATGAAGCAACGAGAGCAAGCATGTTTAAATTACGAGAGACATGGATGAACGTTTTCCCGGAAAATAAACTGTATAAATTAGACCTCAAAGTGAATAGTATAGATCCAGCCTGGCCAATACTTTCGGTTCCTACTAGTGGAACCAGTTCTATTCACGTCAACCCTAAATTTTTTATGATGGTGAGTTTTACATGAACTACTTCTTAATGTTCAATAAAGAACATTAATTTTTACAAATTTATATTATTTTCAGAAAAAACAAGCTACATCTGCAACTACACCAGTTGCTTCTATGAGTTTACCCTCAACTAATAATGTTCTAACAAC
Source organism: Synergus gifuensis (assembly GCA_904066015.1). Classification (NCBI taxonomy): domain Eukaryota; kingdom Metazoa; phylum Arthropoda; class Insecta; order Hymenoptera; family Cynipidae; genus Synergus; species Synergus gifuensis. The sequence continues at coordinate 1,394,984 of CAJFCO010000444.1, forward strand.
CGAAGCCGCCATGAAGGAACAAGTTCTTAAGAAAGAACGTGAACTGTTGGAATTACAAAGAAAGAAAATAGAACTGGAATTGCTTCAGGCAAAAGCTAGTTTAGAACAACAGCAACGACAGTTTTATAAACAAGTTGAAAACTTGAAAACCACGGTGAGAAAAATTTTATATATACGGATATCAAAATAAAGTGGTCAAATTACAGTAAACAAGCGAACAACTATTACAAGTGTTCATGAATATTGTTTTCATGGGCAGAGTGATTAATGGCTAATAATATAATTGTTAAAACAAAGTTTTATTTTTGTTTTCAGCATTCACTGACAGCAATTGTAACTCCATCGATTGAAAAGGCTGCAGAGAAATCTGTAGCATCTAATCCACCTAGTCAAGGACCAAAAACTACTTATAAACAGGTAAAATCCTTTTTAATAATTGAAATTTTGTGTTAAATTGTAAATTTAGCTTTATAAACTTATCTCAACATGAAAACAGAGTTAATAATTTTGGTACTTAAAATTTCAAACAAAGAAGTTCCGAACTCCGTTTAACAATTGTAACACATTTTCTAAAATAATACAATTTTATGAAATTTAGCGCGAAGAAGAAAATTTACGATATTCTTATTTCCCTACAAGATAGGAATTCAGGATACACTTATAACAAAATCTTTAAAAAATTAACTAAACTATTGAGTAAAGGATTTAACTACAGATTTGAGAAATTTTATTGTTTTCTAGACAGAGGGATACTACAGACTCGTCTTTTTAAAACCTTATCATTTTTTAATTTGTTAACATTACAGTTTTTTAAATAAATCTTGAAGACGTTCATCTAACAGAATATTATTACCATTAGTTTCCAGCAGCAACAGTTTCACTTTTGAAAAAAGTGGGTACAAGCAATGGTCCCCGAATAGCACCAGCCAGTAGTATCGCAGTAGCATCTGCCAGACCCATGTTGCGGGATCCCAGATTGAAGGTTTCAACATCAGCCCAAGAGCAGGATGCATCGCAAACGGATCTTCGACTTCGAGCAGAAATAACCGGTGAAATGGAGTTGCGCGTAAAGGAGGAAATACAGGCAGCGGTCCCAGTTGTCAATACTGTACTTTCAGAGCAATTAAAGCAGCAGTTACTTTTGAAACAGGCTGTGACTAGCACTATCAACAAGCCTCCGTCGATTGCCGACGGTTCCAATATCTCACTTTTAATCGCTAATAGTAACAATAATGCAAATGCAAACCTCAACATTAACAATAAAAATTCCAGTGGTAATGCAAATAAAGATGCTGTCTCGCATCGAAAAAGTCAAAAAAAAGAACCCCGATCGTCTAGTAATAGTAGCGGTAACTTATCAGTTAACAATTCTAAAGCATCGCAAAGCCAGTCCGTAAATAGTAATAGTTCTCCGGTGTCATCAGCGAGTAGTAGAGGAGGCGGAGGAAGCGAGTCCAAATTGAAGGATGCCAAAAGTTCAAATAACCGAGGCTCTTCAGTCCCAGAAAGCGACAAGTCTTCCGCCTCGTCCAAGACCTCGCATAGAAAAGTAGGAAGCAAATCTCGATCTAAGCCAGCACATTCTTCTCCGATCAAGGTTCCTAAAATTGACAGAGATTCAAGTCCTGTTAGTTCGAAATCGCGCGAAAAAGAAAACGAGGGTAGTTCGCCTTCCTCACGTGCTTCTCCCCAATCCTCTTCCCACTCATCCAAAAATCGTAAGAAGAGCACCAAATCCAGAAAGCGTAGTCCAAGTCCTTATCGAATTCCCAGACGTAATGACCTAAAGTCGAACACAAGTTCAAGTAGTTCTGGAGGTCTTACCGAGGAGGAACAGTCAGGTTCGTTGATAGTGTCACCTCCACATCCACCTACTTTTAAAGAAATTAGACCTGCAGCTAGGCAAAGAAATTACGTCAGACGAAATAAGGAAGGTAGCCTTAGCCCGGAGCTGTCTCCAACTCCTGCTGCAAGTAATCAGTCTACGAGTAAAGACGAAGATCTTAGGGCTTCTCTGCCAATATCAGTTGCATCAATCCCTTCCAGCATTTCTGAAAAAAGTGAGTATTGCCTTATTGAAGAGATACAAGTGCCAGTTAATATACATATCACCTCAGACATTCGAACCCACATGGTGTGCTTATTCAAAACAAAAACATTTTTAGCGAATAGTTTACAACTTAGGAGTTGAATTCGAGGAATATAAATGAATTTAACTTATAATACTTGACAAATCCCTTTTTCAGCTTTTTCATTATTTATAAAGAAAAAACTATTTTATTAGTTTTGTTTATTTATTTTATTCATTTAAAATAATTTAAGGAAAATCCGTCGTTGCTCTCGAATGTCAAGAGTAAACTTTACAGTTTATTTAGTTAACATGATTTTTCAATTTTATTTCTGAATATCTAGCCTAAGTGATTGAAATTTAAATTCTGCACTTTCAGAGGATTAAATTATTGTCAAAGATTAAAAAACCAATTACTTCATAAAAAGAGATTCTAAATGTTTATATTTTATTTTAAAAGAAATAGAAAATTGTTTTATTTTCAGACACAGCACCGGAAAAAAAAAACTTTTTAATTTTTAGTTAGTATTACCATCTAGTTTACGATTAATAATGATTAAAAGATCATTTACTTTCAGTACACATTGTTCGGGATATTAATTTATATACTATGCTTAAGTAGTATTAGGTCAATAGCGTAAAATTTTATAATACATACATTATTGATTTTGTTTTTTTTTTTGTTCTTTTTTTTTCAGAAGAAGACTTAGACCTACGAGTATTACCTCCAATTAATGCGAATAAAAGACAAAGCTCCGAACACAAAGAACCAATTGTAGTTAAAAAGAGCAAGGTTGAAAAATTCGATGCGTAAGTAACAATATTCTTTTTTTTTTTACTTTATTTCTTATTACTGTTTAAACGTAATTGATATTGAAAGTCTTGTATAAAAATACACATTATATTGAAAATATAAAACAATTAATTTTTTCCAGAAAAAATTTTAGGTCACAAGTGATAAATAATTACAATTAAACCACCGTTCACTAAGTACACAATTTTTAGAATAACGAAAATTTATTCACACCTACTTAAGAGTACGAGTTCCAGCTGAACTTTTATACATATCAGAGACATTTGAAGATCTTTCTGTAAAACATAATAGCCAATGACTTTCTGGCCATTATTTCTTTACATTCCTGTTCTCATCTTTGATGACTAACATTCATGAAAACCTTAATAAAAAATAAATAAATAAAAATAATAAAAACCTTTCCAAAATCTAGTCTATTATGCTCTTCCTGATAATGTTACTGGAAATATTTTGCTTACTATATTTTTACTTAATTACAGACTCTTTGGAAACGAAGACGTTGATTTAAGAACGCTCACAAATCCTAATGCTGGTCGGCCACCTACGCCGCCACCACCCGTAATATCTGGAAATGAAGGAAAAGACAGTTGGGCAAAGCTAAAAACTCCCTCGAAGAGTAACGACAGAGACAAATCCGAAAAGCTTCCCTCCGAGGAAAAACGAGACCGCGACCGCAGCAGAGATCCTCTTGGACGACCACGATTGTACAACAAGCTTCCCGATGATCCCAAGGAAAGACGCAGAACTCTTTCTGATGATAGTCAAGATCCAAGGTTTAGCCGTCGAGGTCGAGAGACCGACAAGCACGAGAGAAATCCTGAAAGAAATATTGAAATAATCTTAAAACAGGCAGCCGAACAATTGAGTCAAGGCGCGATCTCGAAGGATGACTACAATAAATTGATACAGGAAGTTTTGCAAATGAGTGAAGCCCAAAAATTAAAGGCAGCCCAACGTCAGGAGAAGGAAGTGGGTTCTTTAGTTTGGGAAAAAGAATCTAATATGGATGTAAAGAACAGAATGTCAGGCTACTCTATGAAAGATGGTGAACATCATAGGAAGGATTATTCAATAGGAAGGACCGAAGGAGCTCCAAGATGGCAAAATCAACAGTGGCAACGACCAGGACCTTGGGCTCATCCTCCAGGACCTCCATTTGGTGGTCCACAAGGTCCCTTCAATCCTGATTATAGACCTATGGGTCCCTGGCAGAACCCTAGACACTTTGGTCCGATGAGACCCGATTTCCCATTCCACAGTAGCTTCAATCCCAATCTAGGTCCTCGAATGGGACCCGGCATGATGGGTGGTCCGAATGGTTCAATGATGCCCAATGTGATGCCAAATGGCCCCCTTGGACCCATGGGCATGGGCAACGCACCTTTGTCGATGTCTGGCATGGGTCCTGGATCCATGATGATGAATGGTCCCATGGGAAAAATGATGCGTCCTAACATTGGACCAGGGGGCCCGCCAATGCGAAACTCTTCTCCCACTTCTACACCCAAATTTGAGTGCAATGAGAACGAGGATGACTTCAACGGAGTTTCAATGAAAAACACGGCAATTAACCGTGAATTACCTATTCCTGATCAAAAAGTGTTAGATGAGATCACTCATGATGTTATGAGGTCGATAAAAATTGACGGTATTTCGAGGGAAATTCGTTATTACGGACAAACGGCAATTGCCTTCTTGAGTTGGGATGATCCGAGGGAAATCGGTTTTCAGGATGGAGTAAGGAGAGTTTTAATAGATGACATAGAAACTATCACTTGTGCGTTTAACGAACCGTTTAAAGAATTTATCTATATGGGAGAAAGCCACAGGATTAAGTTGGGAGGTCCTACGAGGGAATTGTATATTGACGATCGCTGGTATGAATGTTACTTTGGAGGCCCTGCAATTTCAATAAATCTTGGTAACAAAAAAGTTAATGTAAAACTGGAAGGACCATCGCCTCAGGTGAAAATTGGCACCGTGAAGAGAACTGACTTGGTGGTGGCGAAAATAAATCTGATTATCAACGCGAAGAATATGGTGCCTGTGTTTTTGGACGCAAAGCCTCAAGTATTCGAAATTGAGGGTACACCACATACCTTGGAGTTCATTGATGCTTTGCAAACTGTTTTGTTAAATGGACGTCCGTTTAAGGTTGAATTTGGAGGTCTACCAAAGCCAATCATCGTGAAAGATAAGAAACATTTTATTCGATTTTCGGTACTACCGAGAGGTGTTCGAGCTGGTCATGTCAGGATTGCTGGAATGAGGGGAGAAGGTCCTCTAAACTCGCCATCGATTTCTCCACGATTGCAGCAGATCGTGAACGTTGAAAACCCACCGGCTTCAACTTCAGTGTCTTCAACTATAGAACATGATTCTGCATCTCAAGATGGATCTGATTTCACTTCGACTACTCCTAAACCTGATTTGCAACTGGACATGTTATCATCAGTTTTGCCGTCAGCTATGGCACCATCTTCTGGTCTTTCATATCAAGCAGAGCGAGTTGAAAACCCTCCAGCACCTGCCTCAGTTTTAAATTTGAATTTGAATATGGACGAGTTGTTCCAGAGACTCGTGGAAACTGGTATTGTTGCAACTCTTTCCGAGCCAAAGAAACAAGAAGAACCGGAAAAGGAAAAGCCGGAGATTATTCCCGTGTCGTTTAGTGACGATAAATCGTTAAGAGTCAAACAACCTGCGATTATTGGATTGTTATACAGCGGCATGCAATGCAGCTCTTGTGGATCAAGATACGCTACACCGGAACTAACGTCTAGGTACAGTCAGCATCTAGATTGGCACTTTAGGCAGAATAGGAAAGAAAAACACTCAGCCAGGAAGGCGCTTTCGCGAACTTTCTACTATGATCTCAGTGATTGGACCCAATATGAAGAAGTTGAAGATTTAGAAGATAGAGGTGAGTATTTATAAATCTTTAAGTAAACAACACCGTATACATATATTTATAGCAATATGTTTTTTAATTTTTTTTGTATTAAAATATTATATTAATATATGTGTTCTTTTATTTTTAGCTCAAAGCTGGTTCGAAACAGAAAAGCAAACAACGGAAGTTGAAAATGCAGTAGCTGAACATCTTCCAGAGGAAGCTGAACAACCGAGCGTACCTACAGGATCAGCCACAGATCTTCGATGTCATGTTTGTCATGACGAGTTTAATCAGTTTTACAACGAAGAAATGGAAGAATGGCATATAAAGCCTGCAGTTATCTTTGAAGACAATTACTTCCATCCTTTTTGTCTCGAGGATCATAAAGTAAGTCCTTTCCCTTTCTTTCATTTATTCGTTGCCAGTGTTGCATAAATAATCAGTTTGTTCTTACATATACTTACACTCAATGTATTCCTTGTTGCATTCTTACGAAATAGGAAAAGCTCCTTGTGGTATGTGCTTCTTCATAAGTTAATAATACGCACGATGAACAGTTTTATTTGCAGTGCGTGTTAGTTGTTAAATGTGATTTTCTTCTTCTAAAGCATTCCTACTTTCTTCAAACGAAGATACAATTTTATTTTAATCATAAAAGTTGTAATCAGTTACTAAAAATTCTTTTTATTATTACAGCGGGCCTTAGAAAAATCTGCAGAGGTGCTCGAAGCTCTGGTTGCATCAGAAGAGGGAAAAGATTTAGCTGACGAAGCTATGGAAGCAGAAGAAGTAGACGAAACAAAGAAAGATATAATTGAAGATTTAAAGGAAGAAAAAGCAGATGATTTCAAACCCGAAAAATTGGAGGAAATTGAAACTGTCTCACAGGAAAAGGAATCAGTTGTAGAAGCCGAACCTGATATTGTAGTTACAGAACCCCCTCCAGCTCCCATAATTGAACCAATCGATCTTGAAGCTGAGGAAGATGAACCCAGCATAATTGCGGAAAGCCTGCAACCGACAATCAAAGAAAAAGAGCCAGTTGATGAAATGGAAATAGATCAGCCGTTTGACAAAATTAAAATTAAGGAAGAACCTCTAGATGAAACTGAGATTCTAGAAGAAGAGAAGTTTGTCTTCACTAATGTGGAAGTAAAAGAGGAACCAGTTGAACCTGAACCTGGTAAGTTTTCTAAGTTCATTTTTAATCATTATTGTAAATAACACATTTAGTTTAAAACAAGGTATATTTCCTTAATAGGCAAGAAGTCCCCGGGGTAAGATGTCCCAAGGCCAATACCTGGTGATTGGGGGGTTTGGGGCAAGAGGAGAGAGTCTCTCACGGAGAGAGAGAGACTCTCTCTCTCACACGAGACCCGACTCCTCTTCCCTCAAACCCCCAACTCTCCAGGTATTGGCCTTGGGACATCTTACCCCCGGGACTTCTTGCCTCGGTCTACCCTATTCCATAAAATCCCTGAAAATGTTTTAAATCCTATAAAAGTTCGTAAAAATTTAAATTGATACAAATATTATCCCTTCACAATCCCTAGAAAACAATATAAATTTTTTAAAAACTTTTGAATTCTTCAGAAATCTTTGCAAAGATTACTGAGATACCTTTGAATTATTTAAAATTGAACCCGTAAGAGCTTTGGATTTAAGCTGTAACTTATCCTAAATTTTCTTCATAATCTAAACAAAATATCTATTTTCATTGTCGAACCAGTGCCCGAAGAAAGTATAGAGCCAACTGAAGTCGACACGACTCATGCAGCAATGAAATCTAGCATTGATGGTAACGTTGAATTTGAGTCAGCACCAGCAGTAATTCCTGCAGCTCCATCAAAAATCAAAATAAACATCACAAAGCCCTTGGCAGTAACTAAAGAACCAGAAGAACAAAAACAAACCCCGGTTATTGAAAGCCCTGAAGTAGAAAATAAACGTCCGCTAAGTCCAGCGGCTGTAAAGCCTGCATTGAAGAGTAGAAATCTTAAAATTTACCCCAAAGTTGAAAAAGGGGAAGAAATGTCAGGACTTTGTTCGATTATGTAAGAAGCAAATTTTTACGCACTTGTGTTTAATCACTTGTATGTAGGTAAGTAAGGATTCATGACACAGTTAAAGTGAGTCATGGATTAGAATTTATTACCATCAATGCTAAAGTGACATGATGTAAAATTTTTATCTGAATCCAACGATTGAATTGAATATGTATTTATATTGAATTATTAATATAGAAAAGTTTTAATTAACGGGATCTTTAATAGATCTGATCAAGTTTCTAAATCTAAAAATCTAAAATTCGATTAAAGGCGTTGGGTCCAGATTCAATTCGATCTCTTCATTTTACTTAATAAATATTATAATTATATATATTTTTTGCTCTGTACCTATAATTTTCTTTAAAAAATGAGATAATACAAAGAAAAAAATATCACATTGTAATATTTGTCAAGTAAAATGAGGAAATCGAATTTGGGATAAGAATATAGTTTTAACACTCTTAATAAATGCGATCAAGTTTCTAAATCTAAGGATTTAAAATTCGATTAAGTTCCTTTTTTTTGCATCATGTCACCCATGGGCATGTTAAATCGGTAATAAGTAATTAAAGTGAACGAGGATGTGCGTATGTATATTAAAAAAGAAGAGAGAATGAAACACTAAATATTTAACCTGGTGGGGAATCGAGGAAGACAAGTAGACAGCTGTTAATGACAGCTTTCTTTACTTCTCAACCTCAGGTCCTTAATCCGTTGTATAGATTTAGATATAAGTGCTTTTAAGATACGATGAGTGCATTGAAACTGAAAACTACTCTTGCACAAGAATTATGTAAATATTTCATACGATTTGTACTTTGCAAAGGAAAACGGAGACTGAGCGCTCGTTTTGCGTTTTTTTATGTGGTAAATACATATTCAATTTTAAAGTTGAGTGAATTCAATGAAATTCAGAAGTACACGCGATAAAGCACGATAAAAAAAAGAAAGTTTTGTTCTTTTAGTAGTTAATATTGTACAAAATGTGTGATATACCATTAAATTGTATATATATGTAGGTACTATTAAGAGAAATGAAACATCACGTTATGCTGATGAAGCAATGATTACGAAAAAAAATTATTTTGCTGTATAAAAAAAAAAATATTTATTGAATAATGGGGGTTTGATTTTTCGTTTATTTCTCATTTATCCCTTATATGTATTCACTGACTTAATAAAACCTTCTTCATTTCCAATGAGAGTTTAGTACTCAACTAAATAAAGTTTACTACAAAAATATTCCGATTTAGTGTTAGATTAATTTCATTACATACATATTTAGTAAATAAGCGCAAATAAAGGTTATTAAAAAATTATAGTGTTAGATTAATTCCGATAACATGAATATCTAATAATAATAAAGCAGATTTTAAAGGTTCATTGCGACTTTTCTTTAAAGAAAATCATTCCTTGCGCTCCTTTCCTTTAAAATATTATCAGAGATAGATGTTTAAATTTAAATTCTAGTGCTTTTCAACTTTTACTAATATTAAATTTTTTCAATTAGTAATAAACAAATTTTAACTTTTATATATGAAAAATTATCTTTCAATCGTCCCTAATTTCAATTGCAGCCGTATCATTTGTAATGTAAAAAGGGAAATCGAAATGTCAGATTAGATCATGAATCCTTAAATGTTCTTAATTCTTGCTAGAGGATCTAAAGAGATGAAAGTTCAAAAGATGATTCTTGCATGAAGACTGGAAGATCATTGTCGACCTGAAAGCATCGTTTTTGCAGATACGTCTTTAGAGTGATCGGTGACTTTTGACTAGGATAAATCAATACGCAGCAGTCCTGAAAACTTTATTCACAAACTGCAGTTATGCGGCCATCGAGGGAAAGGAATAGTATCTTTGATATTTTCAATGCCTAAAACAAATTGCATATATCTCTCGAAACCCATTCCAAAACCACCGGTTGGCACGTTACCAAATTTGCGGAGTTCCAAATACCAATTAAGGTTTGCATTTGAAGGTAACTTTGATTGTAACTTTACATAACTATCTTCACGCAAACTGCCGCCTACAAGTTCTCCAACACCCGGGACAAGAAGATCCAGCGCTTCCACCTTTAAAAGTAGTTGCATTTTAATTAATTAAGGCCATGTATCAGTTATCTTATTCCTATCTTACTGATTTAATGAATCCTATTTCTTTTTTTAAATAAAAGGATTTTGTTTCACAAACTTCTGAAAGTTATTTCTTAATAATAAAATAATAAAAGCGAGATAAAATATATTTATTTAGTTAAAATCCTCACTATACTATCATCTTACCTTTGAAGTATCATCTTGGCATTCTCTCATGTAGAAAGGTTTAATTTCTTTTGGCCAATTTACGATGAAAATAGGGACCCCGTTGTTATGTTGTACTAAAAATAGTTCGTGTTCCTTTGACAAAGCATCCCCGTATTTCAAAGGAAACGTAAGACGATCTCCGTGATTGTCCAGAATATTTAGAGCCTCGTCGTAGGTAATGTAACCGAATTTTTTATCTAGCCAGTTCGGTTCAGGTGCTTCTAATAGTCGCATATCGTCTGCACCTTTTTCTATTAGAGCTTTTGTCATTGATTTCACGAGGAGCTCTATCTCTTCCGTAATATCTCTGAGATTCGTTATAAACGCTGCTTCTGCTTCAAGCATATAAAATTCAGATAAATGTAATCGCGATTTTGAATTTTCGGCCCTAAACGTAGGACCGAAATTAAAAACCTTTGTGAGAGCCCTGTAAAAATTTTATTGTTAAATAAATGCTAAAGTAAAGTATCTTTTATATTTTATAACCACTTTATAACCATCAATTCTACTAAATGAAATTTATCCTCTGCTGGCGATCAATTTCCTAAAAGCGAAGAACTATTATATTAACGATAATTTCCGTTTAAAATATAATCACCTCGCAAGAGCTTCTAACTGCAGTTGACCGGACACCGTCAGATACGCTTTCGTATTAAAATAAGCGTGATCTCGTGTTACTCCTCTTTCTTTCATCATTGATTCCAAAATTTTCTCAGAATCTGGTTTTACTGTAAAAACCTCGCCTGCTCCCTCGCAATCATTGGAAGTTATGATTGGAGTGTGAACATTGATGAAACCTCTGCTTCTCAAATGGTCGTTGATAACCGAAGTAGCGATGTCTCGCAATCTCAACGTACTTGCAAATTTTCTAGTTCGCGGTCTAAAATGCAAAAACTCTCGCACGTATTCACTAGAATACGCTTTCTTGGGATAAAAAGGGTATCCATCGGTTACAACACACTTGCCAATGACTTTGACGTCACTGGCACGTAGTTCAATTTTGCCATTGGGTGCTAAGCTTAACTCACCTTCTGCAGAAACACTAGTTCCGCAAGACAAATCTTCTGGTTCATCACATTTCTTGATTACAACTTGCAACAGTTTACTGGTAGAACCATCATTCAGATCCATAAAAACGGTATCCTTCATTTTCCGAAGAGCACGAACCCATCCCTAGAGATTGATAGAATTTAAGAGTGAAAGTATGTTACGTAGAAACAGATTAGCTATTTGTGATAGAGTGCAAAGAATAGGCGATTGCCAATGAGTGTAAATTTTTCGGATCGGATCGAGATTTTGATTAGTCAGGATTGATTGATTGGTCATATTTTCAGGTCAGGACGGAATTTCGGATCTTTTCAGATTTTATGGATTATCGGCAATTTCTCTATAATTTGAAAATATATTACAATTATGTTACTTTTTAATTTTTTCTTTAATTATATGTAAAGAAAATGTTCAAATTATATTAAACGATTGTTTCTTTTTTTTCAAAACATCGTAAAGTGGAGGAGGTAACTTTCATCCCTTTCATTCACAATATCTGATCATCTGACTGTCAACACCCTAAAATCGTTAAAAATTGTAAACGGATTGTGACAAGCAAATCTTGAAACATTGATATCCAATGTTTTAAAAATATTGTAGTACTTTAATTAGCAAGTTTAAATGCTTGCAAGTTAGCACTGAATATACATGATACATGTGCAGAAAATCAATCAAACTTAAAATTACGGCATTTCAGTACAGAAAAATGGAGCTATATATATATATATATATATATATATATATATATATGTCAACATACATATACATACAGAATGTGCGAGCTAACCTGTACTTTGATATGTTTTCCAACGGCTCTTTCTAAACAAGTTTCAGAGACACTGGCAAAATTGTGTATCTCACAATTGAAACGATTCCATTTTAAAACGCAAAGTTTGGATAACTTCTTTAAAATCATAACTGAATAACTATTTTTAACAGAGATCAGAAAATAGAAATTCAATGATAATCACTGAAGAACAGCCACAAAGTAGAATCCATGAAAATCCATATGAAACAGCAGGGTTGAACCAGTGCGCGCGCAGCCAGCACACGTTGGTTGCAACCAACGTGGGAAGCCATGGCTTCCGCTGGAGAAATACTGCCACTGGTCAAAATTCGCGCGTGATTCAAAATCGAATTAATTTAACTCGATTTTGAATCACGCGCCATATTACATATGCTGCGCGCGCAGGGCGTCAACTTTGAGCAAGGTTGTAATTTGGTTTTTTTACTTATGCATAAAGTGACCATATTGAAAAAGCTCAAAAACAGGACGCCGACTGATTTAGCGGGGGGGCGGGGGTGTAAATTCAAAAATAACAAATTTTTTTTCCATTTTTTTTTTTTTTTTTTTCTCTTCATAACTCAAATACAAAATAATGGCATATCTCGCGTTATTAAATATACCTATTATAAATATTTTTCTGATGAATGAACTTTCTGCAAAATCTCCTCATTGTTTTTAATCTTATTATAAAACTCTTCGCAGGAACTAGTTAAATTATATTTTACAAAAAGTAAAGATTTCAATGTGTCAACCGTCAATTGAGTTTTTTCCGTCGTCCATATTTTATTTATTGCTGAAAAAACACGCTCCGTAGGAGCATTATAGTTCCTGGGAGACACAAACAATATTCAACGATTTTCTTTAAATTTGTAAACGGTACGTTTTTAATGCCAAAATGTCGGAAGATTTCAACCCACTTTTCCTCAATCGAAATTTTATTGTCAATCCATTGCGTTACTTTTTCTTCTACAACGTATTCTTTTAAGAAAGTTACCTCATCAAAGAGATAGTTTTCATTAATTTCATTCGAACGAAAGAATAATGTTAATTCTTGGTAAGTATTAGAAACATCTTCCCAAGAAATCATTTCATTAAGAGCAACCCATTTTAAACGGATACCAATTTGCAAATCTTTATCCCACTTTTCTAAATATGAAAGACAATTCGCGTAAAAATTTTTTACCTGCGATTTAAACCACGTTTCGTCTATGAGGCCATTTTCAGTTAAGACAGAAAGCTGCTTTTTGATTGATAGTGGAATGAAAATACTTTCAACCCGCTGCTCTAGTTTCTTTTTCAAATTACCAATTAAATTACAAGTTTCTATAATCGTTACTGTCTCACCCTCAAGATTAGTGACAGTATCGTGGAACAAAGCAGCCTGGTTATGTATCAAATACAACCATATTTCTGATGTTTCGTTAGAAAAGAAATCTTCAAGTAATTTTGGACATTTTTCCAAAGACAAGAAGTAAGATTTTAATGCAGGATAAATTGTCAAAATTCGTTCAATAGCTGGTAACAGAGCTAACCATCGCGTTTTGCTATAGCCTAATAGTTTTTTATATTCAATTTCAGCTTCATTGCAAAATTCTTTAAGTGATTCTACTCTAACAGTAAAGATGTAGAAGTGAGAGTAAATTTTAACTACTATTTGCTCAATGTCAATCGGCAGTAAATCTGCTGCTGTTTGAATAGAATTATGCACAATATGTGCTGAACATCCAACACCTATAATTTCGTATCCTAACCGTTCTTTCAATTTGAAAAATATGTTATTTTTACCCTTTCTCAACATACCACCGAAATTTGTATTGGCATTGTCAGCACAATAAGCAACAACCTTGTCTTTAAGTTCATTTTTAGTCAATATTTCCATTAAAGAATCTGTAATTACGTCAGAAGTTTCTCCTGGAAGAGAAACGAAATCTAAAATTCTTATTTTAATTCCCGAATTCGAGTCGAAGTACCGTACAAGTGTAGGAAAAAGTTTCAAGTCTTTGTGATTCGATGCATCAGAATATATAGAAATGCCAGACGTAGACAATAGATCATTTTTCAGTATTTCTGCCGCGTGAGGAGCCAAAACCTTTTTTACAATGGCTTCAGTCTTAGAACGTCTACATGCAAACTTTTTCGCAAATAATAGTTGTATAATTCGGGTCGTGCAATCCATTGAACGGAAACTGTGATTGTGCTTGATAGTATGGTAAGAGTAAACAGCCTCACACGCAGCTAAATCTTTTTCCTGTGATCCGAATGGTGTTTTTCTAAAATAATCTGTCAGTTGGTTGCTGCTTGCCGCATCCTTAACGTCATTCTTATGTTTACCTGTAGAAGTGTGCCTATTGATATCTGCTTTTCCTCCAGAGGCAATGGAAAATTCGCTGTTACAGGTTTCACAAAAAACATGTGAACTCATTTTAGCTTTTTTGATGAACGGGAATGTCTTGCTAAGATCATCTGTAAATTTACAGTTTCGTTTCTGTGCCATTTTTTTGTATTTGGAATATGTTATAAACTTATGAAGAAAATCAACCTATTCAACATCTTCGTTTAATCTATTTATAAACTATATTAGCTCTTCAAACCATCGCATCAGCAACCGACACTCCAAATCTACAAAAAAATGCTATGTGTTAGATCCAATTCAGAATCTTTCAATAAAAAAGAAACAATGAGAATTTACACTATAAAAAATTTTTAATGAAATTTCAAAGCTTCTGTGATTTTACAAATTTTCTGCAATATTATCACATTGAATATAGTAAATAAAAACGTTCAGTGATTTTCTAGCTTTAATTAAAGATATTTTATTTGCAAATTTTTAGTACTGTGATTTTACAAATTCATGGAAAATCCCTAACCTCAAAACTGAATTAAGTACAATGAATGTGATAATCAGATATTACTTTTCACATAGTCCAAGGAGACCATGATGAATTAACTGTACTGAAACTGATGATAAAATTGGAATATTACTGAAATTTTTTTTCGTAAAATCACAGAAGCTCGGACATTTCGTTTAGGAATTATTACATTGTGCAAAATTTTCAAGAAGGAACCGAATCTTCATTTTTATTTAACGTGCTATAAAATAAGTGAATTAAAGAAAACAAGTTAAACTTACCTTTGTTCCTCAAATTCTTCGTCATTGTTTGTTATTTTAATATTTTATTAGATATTTTCCCAAAAGGTGCTCGAAAATCGATAATTGCGTAGGCTTTCAAATGCTATAATTTTATTTTTCTGGCAGAGTGGCATGCTGACATGCGTCAGAGCGAGGTTATGAAAAGTACGGTTGCACGACATAACACTTGCAAAGAAAGATTGTCGCGTACGGTTTAGTAGAAAGAAAGAAAGAAAGTACATACTAAATGATAAATCTTCAGCCAATAATACTACATATTATATAGAGCTGCTTGTCGGATATCATTGGATTACCGACCACTCGCAAGACTCGCAATGTTGTTGAAATAATGAAATCTCAAATTTGATTGGTCAAGAACCTAAAGAGAAACTCACAGTACCGTTGTTTCTATGGTCACAGAAAACGCAAATAGGAGATAAATTCACTCTCTCTTTCACTCTTATGATTTTCTGTTTCCTGAGTTTCGTTTTCTGCTAATTTCTAGTTTTTATATATACGAGATTAGGCGCGCTCTTGAGCGCACGTGTTTCGTTTATAGAAAGTAAAATGAAAATTTAAATCCTCGCGCCAAGTCGAGAATACTCACGACTTGACGCTCACTTCATGCGTAACCAGTGTTTATGCAGGAAATGCACAAATGCATGTAAAGGTAACGCTATGAAGTTAGCCGAAATTCATGTCCTTTTTATAATAGGAAAAAAAAAATTTTGCGGGACAAACAGGACAAATTGCTGAAAAGTAGGACATTTTACAGGACGCTCACCTCCGCAGGACAAATTGCTAAAAAACAGGACTGTCCTGCGAAATACAGGACGAATGGCCACCTTACTTTTATGCAAATTACGTATTATACATATAGAAAACCACCCACATAATTATGAAAGTACATAATTAATTATTATTATTATTTTTATAGTGTTTTCAACGTATCATATGTATGTATTATAGAGATCAGTGAGTGGAACACACTTTTAGGTTAGTTTCGATCCAACTCTCTACCCTCCGATCGTTGCGCTCTACCTTTGGTGGCTAGTTGAGAAGCTCTAATCGTGGACAAAACGCGAGTCATCGCTTTCACCACCGGAGAATCTGGACCTGTTTATTCGACCGTGTCACGATCTCACGTTTTTGTGCGAAATTATTTCGTATTTTTAAACTTTTCTGCTGCGAAAATGGCAAATTTGATTCCTAGTATTCCTACAGTTACTCTTAATAACGGATTAAAAGTACCCATTATCGGACTTGGAACATGGCAGGGCATTGTAAGTACATATATGTTTAATTAAACATAATTCGTGATACATATACGATAATAATAATAATGATTTATTATAATTATGATTTTTATCGCCAGAGATGAGGTTATATTACACTATAAAATTATTGATATGTTCATACGATTCATATCAACCTCATATCACCATTTTTTTTTTTTTTTTAATATCATTTATCAGTATTTGGCAATACTTATCAGTATAATTTACGTACGTAGTGTATATTTTACTTCTATAATAACACTAGTAAACTTAATTCTTACTAATTAATTGTATAGATTAGAAATTAATAATATTTACAATAAAATTTACTTTTTATAGAATAGTCCCAAAGAAGTAGAAAATGTAGTAAGTCTTGCAATCGATGCTGGTTATCGACACTTTGATTGTGCAGCTATTTATGGAAATGAAGAAGAAATTGGAAAAGTATTGCTGAAAAAAATCGCTGAAGGTGTCGTGAAAAGAGAAGATCTTTTCATTGTCACGAAAGTAAGAGAAAAATCAGAGAATTTATTTTAGATTCAATCAATTAAATGGTAAAATTTAATGAAATTGTAATTACACATGTATTAAGGGCGTTGGACCCAAGTGTTAACACTTGGTTAAGTGTTAACACTTAAGTGTTAATAGCTTAATAATAAGCTCAAAGTTCCATTCTCCATCTTACTCAACGAAAATTATATAGATAAATATTTTTTCGCTCTGTAGCACTAATCTTGTTTCAATTATAAGACTGCGTACAGAGCGAAAAAGTATTTAATTTTGATACTTTTTGCATAAACGATGAATTCAAAATCTATCTTCAAAATTGAATATTTACATTTTACTAAAAAATATTTGAATTAGATATTTCCTCGCTCTGTGTGCACAATTCTAGTCTAAAATTGATTAATTCTACAGAGGGAAAAAATTTCAATTTTAATATTTGTTGAGTAAAATGAAGAAATCGAATTTATAGATTAGAACTTGGCTCAAACACCCTTAAAATTTTTCATAGGTTTGGAACGACAGTCATAAAGAGGATCAAGTGGTTCAGGCATGCAAAAATTCTTTGAAAAAGTTTGGATTAGATTATATTGATTTGTACTTAATCCACTGGCCAGTGGATGATACAGTAAGTTTGACTTAGAATAGAATTGAATAAACTTTTTAAAGATCTATTTTCTTATTTGTTTTTGAAATTATTAATTTCTGAACTACCATTTACAAATAATAGATTTTTAAATTATTATTCTGTATTTCTTCAGGATAGTGTCGATTACGTCGAAACCTGGCGTGGAATGGAAAAATGTTTCGAATTAAAGTTGGCAAAAAGCATCGGTTTAAGTAATTTCACTTCCGAACAAATCAACAGAATCCTATCAATTGCAAAAATTAAACCAGTAATGAATCAGATTGAATGTCACGTGAACTTGAATCAGAAAAAATTGAGGGACTTTTGTGCCCAAAAGTCGATTGCTATTACCGCTTACAGTCCTTTTGGTGCTCCTAATACTCCTGGAGGAAATTTTGGATTTAAATCGACTGAAAAAGTTGCACTTGATTCTCCAATTATCGAGCAAATTTCGAAAAAATATAATAAATCTAAATACCAAGTTGCTCTTCGATATCTGGTTAGATTTTTTTAATTCAAATTAATTGTAATTTAAAATTACATTTCTTTCTATTTTAATTATTTATTTTTTAAATATTATAAATAATATTCATATGTTTCTTAAGAATATAAAAATATTTTCAGATCGATATTGGCACAATTCCGATTCCAAAGTCTAGTACGGAAAAGAACATTAAGGCCAACTTAGATGTATTCGATTTCAAATTAACACCTGAGGAAATTGCAGAAATTGACAAACTCGATTCTGGAATACGAACCTGCCAAGCATTTGAGTAAGTCAATTTTTTAATTATTTTATTTAAGATATGTTTTTTTTTAATTGAGACATTTTCTTGCAGTTACAAAGGATTTAAATATTATCCCTTCGATGACGAGAATTAGAAAGTGTTACAAAGGACAATAAATGATCAAAAGCATACATGACGGTGAATTACCATGAACACATTGGGGTTTACTACTACAAAGGTTTAATATTGGTTAAAATAATCATAAGATTAATCAATCAATAGCTTATCTACTTGTGTAGATTGTATTTTTTTACTGCTTTTCTTCTCAATAAAATTAGTCCTAAATCCTAAAATATCTAAATCTTGGGGAGCTGTATAATGACCTTTTCAGAAAACGCGCAGAGGATCATGAGAACCTTTCTTCAGCGTCCGCGCTGTATCATGTAGTTGCGAACAAACTGGCGACTGAACTGAACAACTGAAGAACTGAACTGAACCAAATTGAACAGAATATTGTAAATACGAACAAACTGCAAAGAAGTTTTGATACATTTTCATGAGCAACTATAAAACGGTCCTTTCTAGAGCCACCAAATTTTTAATGAAGGATCATCTTCATTTCAAACATGAGAAGTTTTTTTTTTTTATAAATTAAGGAATTAATTCTGGATTCTTCATTATCAGCATTCATTTCAGAATTTAATTAATCTTAAATGCATTTAGGAAGTTGTTCACTCTTTAAATTTCTTGAAATCATTTTAAATCATCCTGCAAATCTGCAATTAAACTGGCAATTTTATATTGACAAAATGGGTCATTATAAAACAGCCGTAATCTTATTTTTCTAGGGACATTTACACCACAAATATTGTTTTCAAATTTTTAATAAAGGAGTAGAATTTTATTACCTTCAAGAATTTCAATATTTTTATCGAGAAATCTGAATAATTTCTTCTGAAAAAAATGTTCTTTTAACGTAAAAAATGGATCCACTTTAAAAATGAAGTAAATATAAGTTTTAAAGTATTTAAATAAATTCCTTACAATTCTAACATTTTTAATGATATAAAACCTTGATTATACAATCAATTATCTTTATACGAATTGAAAAACATTCAAAACTGTATAATAAACAAACAATAACATGTTTGAGATTGCAACTCCGTTAAAAAAATTGGTGGCCCTGAAAAGGGCCAATTTGCATTCAATTGTCAACCATCATACCAGCAAATAAAAATAATCAATCTCAAGGTTTACTTCTTGAGACTAAATGTCATTTTCGGTCCGGTTTTGATAATTCGAATCGGAGCGACGAGTTTGGTATTCGGTACACCAAAAATCTTGACAGCCTTCGATGGACCTGCAGAAGCAGTAATTCTTGAAATCTTACTAGTCTTTGCTATCTTCAAAATTTGGCGATCCTTCTGAATAAGCTTAGCCAGCCTCTTTCTTTTCAGTCCACTGATCTTGCTTCTCTTGACTCTTTTCATTTCCATTTTCGGAATTTGAAGTTCTACGGCTGACATTTTAAAGGAACCGGAAACTCCTTTTCCAGTAGTCTGAACTAGAGATCCGGAAACCAATGCAGTTCTCAAATATTTTTTTATAAATGGAGCCTGAATCTTCGCATCAATGTGGAAAGTTCCAGCGACGTACTTTTTAATTGCATGAAGAGAAGAACCACCTTGTTCGTTTAAATTTGATATTGCTGAATTCACCATATCAGCAACTTTGGGATGTTTATGGTGAAAGGGAGAAGACTTCTGAACTGGAAAATCAACTGATTTCTTCATCAATCCTTGAGATTCATTCACTTCGGAATTCTTCATTGATGTCAGGATTATCACAGGAGATAATAATTTCTTGCTTGCCATGATGATCAGAATTATTTGATTGAAAGTTTTTGTTGTATGTTGAGTTTACCTCGAGCTCTGCGACTTTCAGAGAAAATCGTGGTTCTTGAAAGTGAATGGTCCTTTATCAGTGGTGAGCACGGACGATGAAGAGAGCCGGTTCGTGAATTCACCCCTTCATAATGTCTATTTACCCATCCACAGATGCAAGGAAAGTTCTTCAATTTGTATCAGAAAATAGGAAAAAAATTTGTAAATTTACTGGATTAATTTCCAAGTCCGACAAGCAGTTTAGTTCACAATTCTTTAGTTTCTTATTTTATTTTTCAAGTCCTTCGGTAAAAAATTAAAAGGATTTGTTATCAGGTTGAATTTTCTATGACTTCATATGACCATCCAATTTGGAGAAATTATAAAAAGGATGTTATTGTTAACAATGTTTATTTAATGAGATTTTGCTGGTATAATAACTTGAAACATAAATTAAAAATTATTTTTTAATGATAGTTTTTGAAATTACTCTGCTTTTGTTTAATTGGGTATAAAAAGATTCGAATTATTAATTAAGAAATAATAGAATTAATGATATTATATTTAATATATCAATTACTATCATCAATTTTTTATGAAAGAATGGTATACATTTATATATGAAAATATATAAATGTATAATTGTTGAACTATCCCGGGCCAAGAAATCTTGAAAATCGATGCTGCAGCCTCGCCCTGTTCATACTGGGATTGGCTGAACATTTCAACGTCCTATTGATAATGAACAATTCCCACGGTGTAAAAATTATAATAAAACCTGCAAAAGGCTCAAAACATCTTTTTCTTATCCGGATAAGAAAAAGATGTTTTTGCAGACAAAATTTGTAGTGGTCATGATTACCAGAGAATTCGATTTCTCCATTTTGCTTAACAAATAAATTAATATTTTTACGCTCTGTAGCTCTACTTATTTTTAAAGAAAAATTAAGTATACAAAGCGAAAAAATTTGAATTCAGCCAATAAACACGATTTTTTAAGTAATATAAAGAAGTTGGGAATAAATATAAGTGAAATTACTCAAATTTATCACACAAAGGATACTTTATTTTATAATTCTAAATATCCAAATTAAGAAAAATGCACAGTGAAAAATGCAAGCATCAGTTTAGTAAAAATATTTGTGAGGATTATCGTTAATACATACATCACAGTAGACAACAATTTATAATACTGCACCACTGACAATTGACATTCAGATATTATCACACCTACAACTACTTTGAATTTACTTTCAAGTTTCGTTGGAGATGGAGTGACCATTCATATTCTTTTTGTAAAATAATACTGCATTGAGACATTTTTGGCAGAAAATACTGGTAGGAAGCAATTACATAAGAAACAAAATACTTGTAGTCGTGTATGTTACAATATATCTATATTCCATAACGTATTTAACAATACAAATATAATATCTATAATATTATTTTGTTCGATAAAGAGCTGAGATAAGAGATCCAAAAATTAAATTTGAAAAGGGATTCAAGCGACTTTCAGTTGACTTGAACTTTGGGATTCTTAAATCACCACTCTATATACTTTTTTGTCTATTATAGCTGATTATAGCAATACAAAAAACCTGTTTAGGTTGAGTAAATTTAGATCTCTTATCTCTTTATCCAGTAAAATAATATTATAGATGTTATATTTAAAATTGTAAAGACGTTACATATCGTAACATACGTATAAATAAACTTGGAAAAGATCATATAAATAAGGAAGGAGAGTGATAAATATTCTCTACAGAACACATCGAATACTAAATGGTAAAATGGTTCTAAATATCCTGAAAAAATTCTTAAATGTTTTAATGGGCGGGGGGGGGGGGGTCAGTGGTTTTAGAAAGTAATAAATAGAGTTGGGTAATACAAATCCCTTACATACAATTATCTAAAATAATTGATGTAATTAGAATTTTAGATTCTGCTGGACATCGTGCATAGCCTTTGCGGATTTATGAAGAAGAGAAGTTTCCTTTTCTGTCAACTTCTGCTGAACAACATAAGTGACACCGTCTTCACCCAACGTACAAGGCAAAGAAAGGAAAACTTCATTTTGAACTCCATGAAGTCCCTGTAAGTAACACAATTTGGTATATTTTTAATGTTTCTTGAATAATGAATATTAAAATGAGTGTTTTAAATTTTTCCTTCGCTTGCCTTAATCATGGTGGATACAGCATGAACTTGATTTGTATTTCTGAGAATGGACGAAGCGAGATTCGAAATGCTAAGACCAATGGCCCAGGAAGTGTAACCCTTCAGTTTGATGACCTCATATGCACTTTCAACTACCTGTTTGTGAATTTCGTTCCATTTTTCATCATCTTTCTCTGTACCGACTTTTTCATCCAAATCGCGTAGTCTGACCCCAGCAACATTAACTCCAGACCAGACTGGAACTGTTAAAAGAATTTAAGATTATTTAATAATATATAGTGGGATGTAAGACAATTGTTATAATTTTAAGCATCTTCACTTGTTAAGGGCGTTGGACCCAAGTGTTAAGCTCAAAATTCCATTCTCCAATTTGATATTTTCTCTCTCTGTACGCATAATTCTAGTTCAAAAATTGATTAATTCTACAAAGGGAAAAAATTCAAAATTTAATATTTGTTGAGTAAAATGAAGAAATCGAATTTTTAGATTAGAACTTGGCTCCAACACCTTTAAGTTTTTAATTTTTACATTCTCATCAGAGAAGGTATTAGATTTGTGTAAAATTTCCCCCCCC
>CAJFCO010000444.1:1422848-1539889 GCA_904066015.1 Synergus gifuensis
GAGAGAAATTTTAATGGCTCATAAATTACATTGAACTATTAAAATTTATTATTATAAATTAGAAAAAATTATGTAATTAATAAATATAAATCAGCTTTGAAAATTAGCTTTCCTAGAATTTGTCTTGCAGACATAATCATTTAATATTGAAGGTAGTTACATCTGAAAAGTTTACAATTTCGAAATAAGAGGATGAACGAAAATAGGTTGAAGGAAGGTATCGAAAGGGAGAAGACGGAGAGTGACGATCCGCACGTAGAAGGCACGTTTAACTATTCATATATATTCCACGTGCTTTCAGAAATGTGAATACCTATCGTTGCATCAGCTACAGCGTCAAGTCATGAAAAAAAAATAGGTATATGTATATATTTAAAGTAAACCGTCGCTTTGAGTTGCCCAACGTGACTCATTCTTGCAGAATTTTCTGGATAGCCATATCAAAAGATATCTTTGGCCATATGAAATTGAATGCCGCGTTAATTATATTTTAAATTAAAGATGAAATTCAGTAACAGTGATGTCACAATTAAGAAAATTTTACTGAATATTATGAAATACAAAACATTATCATAGAAATAATCAACACTCCCTAGGGTAGTTCTAAATAAATTATTTTGTATTTTCAATGTGCATAATGCCCTAAACCGTTGTTTTATTCCTTTAAAATAAATGCGGTAGTTTGTTATATACTTTATTCCCAAACTCCTTATCTCAACCTTTTTTTCAAATTTCTTTTCCCGAGCCCTTTTTTTAAACTCCAATGTGGAGTTGCGTTGCACAAGTGGAGAAAATAGTGTTTTAAAATTCAATTTTCAATTAAAGAAAACAAAACGGAAATTTTATTTTTTTAAAATATGATTAAACTACATTAAGAATACATTTTTTCATCGTACTACACACAAAACTAATCAATTTTTCGCTTTTTTAAAGAAGGACGTTCAAAAATTTGTTTCATCCCCGCGGCCTGATTGTTGTGAAACTTCAAATTCTGAGCTGTTTCTGAAATCCAAGGTGAGTCAAATTGCGTGGTGTCCTGATCGACCAGATGTGTGTATTTAGTCCTTCCACTACGACCGAAGTTCTTCACTTGCATTACTTTTGGTAAGGTAGTTTTATCAAAGTGATCTTCCAGCGTAGCTCCCGAAAAATCTCTTTTTAAAATGGTTTCATCTTTGTCGAGGTAAAACGCACCTCGATGATAGTATTTTTGTAAAAATTTGTATTTCCCCTTTGCTGCTTTATTTGTTATCGTCTTAGGATTAAGACGCGCTTCTTGTCTTCGTTCTTCCTCTGTCATATTTCGAAGTTGTTCAACTTCAAGTCGCTCCTTTTCCATTTGCTCTCGTTCCTCGCGATCTCGTTTAATTCGTTTTAATTCCCGAAGCTTCCATGCCTCGTATTCTGCCTCGTCATTTTCATCGTCAGTGCAGATATCTTCGAGTTTCGCCTCATTTTCGTTGTTGACTTTGCTTACTTGACCTTCTTTCCGGACTATGTCTTCTACTAATCGAAGAGTTTGCCTTCTTTTTTCTTCTGCCATTTTTCTTTTTTCAATTTCTGCCTGTTTTTGTTTTATAGCCTCCTTTTCTTTTTCAAAAACAGTCACTCGATTCTTCTTACTGACAAAAACGGGTTTTAACCGAGGTCCGGTTTCCTCTTCCGAGTCTGTGTACTCTTCATATTCAGATGTTTCCTCAGAACTTTCACCCGATTTTTCTTCCTCTCGTATCAGCTCTTCCTCGGCTTCTTTCTTCGAAAGCATTCGTTTTTTAAGTGCTTCACGACGTCTTTCAATCTCGGAATCCGACAATTCTTCATCTTCGGAGGAGTCCGAACTCTCAAGTTTAATTTTTTCCCTTAATCTTTCGGGTTCTATTTCTAAGACTTCCGGTTCGTGAACGTGCCTGTGTCGCTCTGCCCGAATTTCTGTTTCGGTTTCCCTCTGGCGATTCATACGAATCAGCCGCCGCAATCTAGGATCATCCTCATCTTTAATTCTACTGTGTGACGATTCCACATTTTCCGTTTTGCCTTCAGATTCATCGAAATGTTTAAGAACACGCTTCTCAAGAAAATCATCATCTTCGGATTCTTCATCAGAACTGGCTACTGGGGCGTAGTCTGGACGTTTTCCGGAAACATAACGATGCACTTTAACTTTTTTCATCGACAGCTCTCCTGCAAACAGATAAAATAATTATAGATTATTGATAGTCGGTTGGGTCTTTCTGGGGAAGGATTAAGTAATTAGAATTTGTGAGATGAACGAGATGAAGAAATCACTTTTCACTTTATCAACAAAATACGGGCACAATTATTATTTATGTCAATAGCCGGATAAATTTTATTAAATAAATTCATCCAGCCGGACATTTAGACAGTTCATACTAAAAAATTTGACTAAAAGCATAAAAAACCCTTTGCTCACACAAAGTTTGTTTGTTTGCTCACTGGGTATATTATTATATTATTATTATTATTATATTACTCTTTTTAAACCATGTTTTAAATCTACAAAGTGACTTGTCTGGAGTATTTTCATAAAAATGCATAAAAATCATTGTATAATACAAATGATATAAAATGAATAATGAAAAGTAATTACCTTTATCATTTTTTACAGGAACAGCACCAGCTGTACTTTGAATTCCCATTGGAGCTGGTGCCAAGGAATTGTTCGTCACAAAATAATCCATCATCATCTTGATATACTTTTTTTTACAAACGTTAACGTTAATGAAAATATGTCAAAATAAACACATTTGACGCGGACAATATAGTAAAATGCCAAATCAAGCCCACAGTAAGCAGGTTAGGTTAGATTGTCAGAACTGTGATCATGAACATGCGCAGTATGTACAGAAGAGAGAAACTTCTGGCTTCTGGCCCTTCTGGCAGTGTTCCCAATATGCCGCCCTTCTGTTTTATTTGGTATTATACTGAAGTATGATTTATTAGTCATTTATATATTACTTATAAATATGATTTATATTAATAATAATTATAAATAATTTAAAATTGATTTTTTTAGCTACTGCGCCTGCGTACAACTAATGTTGTGTAAAAAATCTAGAGTTCTTACGTTCTCAGCAGGTTTGCACACGTAATTTACGTTTTCAAGATGGCGACTACGCTTACATATTTAGAAAGTAAACATAACCTAATTCTTGAATAATTGAGGTTATGTTATGCTCTTTTCCCCCACCCTCCTTTTAAATCCTCCATTTTATACATTTATTACATTTTTTACGTTAGTGAGTAATATTACCGAGGTAATATTCCCGTTCTCGGTAACTTTACCGAGAAGGTAACGTTAAAATAAATTACCTTACAATTTTCCAGAAATTATGAGAATTTATTTTTTTTAATTTTTATCACTTTTTATCATTTTTTATTTTTTATTTCTAGGGGGGAAAAATCCTCCCCTTGGGGCCCCCCCTGGCTACGGTGATGGATTATCGACGGCCCTGAGACTGCTCACTGACTTTCTGTTGAAGAAATTCTGCCGTTGGCTGAAACTTGAATCGCGCGCCAAATTTTGACCAATGGCAGCACACATTGGCAATCGGCTAGAGAAATACTGGCATTGGTCAAAATTTGGCGCGCGATTCAAATTTCAGCCAACGGAAGAATTTCTCCAACAGAAAGTCAGTGAGCAGTCTCAGGGCCGTCGATAATCCATGACCGTAGCTAAGGGGGGCACCAAGGGGGATTGTTCCCCCTCTAAATGAAAAATAAAAAATATTTCTGTAGTAAGTAGACTGTAAAAAATATTATCGTAATTTTACCACAATGAATGATGTGACCAATTAATGTTAAAAAATGTTAATTCTCATAAATTCTTGTTAATTCTCTTAAATTATGTAAGTTACGGTAACGTTCTTTGTTACCTTACCCAATTTTAAATTACCGAGAATTTTCGAACTCTAAAAAAATCACTACGTTTGATGAAAAAATCATTAAGTTGGCAACATTGTGTGTAACCAATAAATGTACTATATTCACAGTGACAGTGTTCAGGTTCAGCTTCAGCAGCTTTGTTCAGTTCAGTCCATCAGCAGGCAGCCATCAGCGAATTTTGGATAATCAACACTAATGGAAGAAAACCTCATTATTTGTAACTAGATAAAAACTTTATTACGAGTCTTTGTGTTTTATCGAAAAGTTGCTTTTCACTGTAGATCAAAATGAATGAACTTGTGTGGGGAATTAAGAACGGTGACCTCGATCAGGTCCGGGATATTGTAGAGAATAAGGTACGACGAACTGTCACTTTTTTCCACACTATCAAAATTTTTGCATTTGTTTTTGTTTAAATATCTCAAATGTCACACAGGCACAAATAACAACGTTATAATTTCAATGTTCATTTCTTATCTTATTTTTAAAGTCTTATCCAATAGTCAATTCACTGACAGCTGAAATAGTTTTAATTATTTTCTGTTATCTCTATTATTTTAATTGATATCCTTGTTGATTCTTTAACAAATTAATTTGATACAGCCGCAAAGGACTGTACACTTTTTTGCTTTTTTATTTATAAACCGGATTCAATTCTACTTTCATACTATTTAAAATTTGCAAGCTTTACGTTAATTTAATGTTTCAACAAAAAGGCTTTACAAGTTCCAGGCTTGTCCTTGAAAAATTTCTCCACGACCAAAATGGAGACTGGAAAATAGAATAGAATAATGTTTCAAACGGCTTTAGATTTGTAATTTTAAATATATCTAATAAATTTGTATTTTAACAGGATATGGATGTGAATAAACTTATTAATGGAAGGACATTACTACATTATGCTGCAGATTATGGCCAAGGTGATGTCCTTAGGTATCTTTTAGACAAAGGTGCTGATGCTAATGTAAGTTTTAATTTATATAATAATTCTGGTGTCTTAGCCGGTATTTTTTGCGTATATCTAAAATAATTGTCCAATGAATAAAATAGTATTGTAAGGCTTGGTGTTTAAAATTTTCTGTTGTTTCATATTGTGCAGTTGGAAGCACTAATTTCCATAAATTTGACAGGTCAGAGATAAGCACGGAATCACGACTCTCTTGGCAGCAATTTGGGAAGGACACACGAATTGCGTAAAACTTCTTCTGGAAAAAGGAGCGAGGCCAAACGGAGTAACTCCCGATGGCACAAGTTATTTGGACGCAGCTGAGAAAGCTGAAATCAAGGAGCTTCTCGAGCTTTACAAAACCAAAACTCTCTAAAAGTTACAATATTGTTATTTAAATAGGTACTTTAACGTTCCTTATAGAATATCGTCGCTTCGTTATAAATTCTCTGCTTTCTTTCAGACTTCTATATATTTATGTAACTTACATAAGGGTACGAAGCTATAAAATAGGTTTATAACGATAAAATTACAAAAAAATATACTCGCTTTGAGTAACGCGACCTAAAATTGTCCGTCTAGAATCGCAAATATTCTCGTGATACCTATCGATAAGTTCCACATATTTTAGTGTTCTTTTACTACTAGAATCTAACGTTTACCGACTCTTTTTAAAAGAAAAAAAACTCAATAATATGTAATTTACATTCGAGATGTCTAAGTTCATGTTTTATTAATATATTTAGTACAAAACAATGCCTGCCTTTTATTTTTTCACGGCTTATTCTTAGGATTGTTTCTATACAATAAATGCAGCTCTAAATTAAAATTAGAGAAAAAAAAAAAAAAAGAACGATGGACAGATACCACTCAAAATTTTTAAATCACCTGAATTGTTTACATTATCAAGATTATGATAAAAAAGTCAATGTTTGATTTACATTACAATTATTAAATTAAAAAAATATATATATTTACTGAAAATATTTTTTACTTTGGCCTTTTATCATCCTTTTTTAAAAATCATAATTTCATTTTTTCAGATAAAACTTATCTTCATTGACATTCGAATAATAAATTTAAAACAATTCATCCACTATTTTGTAAACATTTAACATATCTACATGTAAGCTTATCTGCAGTAATTGTTTGCTTAGCTTCGTCACAACTTTCGGAAAAATTACTCTATCATTTAATCTTCATTTCTGAAAAAGATCAAAATCTATGTTGATTTTTTTCGTAAACCTAGCAAAAGTAAAACCCTTTTTTTAAAATTTTAATTGTTATAAATTCCAATTTACAGAAGACGACCCCTACAATTCGATGCTCCACATTTGCAGATAATTATTTTTCCCGGAATACTGCCCACGTCGTAACTGTAATTCCAAGTCAATTCTTGACCAGCTCTTATGTATCGAAGAGCAAAGAAAGCTACCCAAGGAAATCGAACATCGTGAGTGTCTACAAATACATTCTGAACAAAAACGTTCGGGTCACAGGAATGCTGAAAATATTAATGCAATTTTTTCGAATGAAGTTGAAACAATGAAAAAAAAAATGTTTAAAATAATTGAATAATTTTTCTGGTTACTTACATTAAGGTAACGACCTATATTTCCATTTGTTTTGGCATCCATGATATAAACAGCCTCGTCTTCACCAAAGAAATCCCTTACGGATTTAAAATTTGACCTTTCCATTTGTGTTGGTTCAACTGTTAAATCGAACTTCCCTGGCTCTCGTCGATTCGATTCTTCTTCATCACTCAGTGTAATGGTATCATAATTAGAATCCCGACTTTCTGATTTTTCTGAATCTGGTTTAGAGGATTTTGAATCGGTCTTAGAATATTTTGGATCTGCTTTAGAAACTACTTTGTTTTTCTTATCATCTTCTGCAGCCTCGTCTTTCGATTTATCTCCCTTCTTCCGCTTTCGAAGGCGTTTGCTAAAAAATTACGAGATTAACGAGATTAACCTTTTGCACTATAAATACTTCACTTTCAACAATATATAATTTCTCTGCTAAATTGCTTTTCAATTAAATTTCTTGAGCATACCTAATGGAAGTATCTTCTGAGCTCAATCTCAGATTTACATCGTCACGATATTTACTGATATCAAAGTCTTCATCTGACTCGTTATCAGGAGGTTTAGATATGTCATCTTCGTCGCTCAACATGTCCTTTAAGTTTGATCCACCACTTAAGTCCAATTCAGGATCAAGAACGTCTGCCTCATAGCCTTCCTTTATACCTTCGACAACTTCGACGTAATCTAATTCGGCAAGATATTCATCACCATAGTTTTTGCCTCCTTCGTTGGCTCCCTAAGTTTCATTTTATAAATAACAAATCTCTTAAAAGTGAAACATTTAAAATAATTTAAATAAAGATATTATACCTGTTCTGTGAGTAATCTTCCAGCGTAAATGCAGATGAATGAACCCTGGGGAATGTCATTGAGACATCTGATTCCCCAACCTCGTGGTGCTGTTTTAAATACTTGCAATTTTAAAGTTAGAGGATGTTGAACGACCCTGTTTAGACAAGTTTTTACCGCGCATTTGCATCTCGAATTACACTCGTAGATACCAGTAGTAACCGGTTCTGGAAGTCGTTTATAAATGTAACCGACAGCGGTGTTTGGAACTCGACCACCTAAAGTTGCACCCTGAATTGTCAACTGCCAGCACTGACACTTATCTTTATCCTAAAATATGAAAAATTAATAAGTCTAATTTAATTATAGTCTGAAAATAAAAGCGTTAGTTTTATGAAAATTACCTGACAATCGTCGGTGCAGTCACAGCAACACAAAAATTCTGGATCTAAATTAAGATGAACACCTTCTGTCGGTTCTCTTTGAGTGCTATACCTAATCGTATCAGGAAGAGCGTGATCAATTTCATTAACACATGGAATAGGAACGTTTTCTGCTCCGTAACTCAAATCCTAAAACAATCCAAGACATAAATTATTATAATTATTACTACTTATTTATTTCCTATTTTGATTTTAATTCATTAAAAATGTATACGCACCTTGATATTAACGAAGCACTTATCAAGAACAAACTCTGCAAGACAGTGAACCCAGTGATCAAACTCGAATAAATCGACCGACATCGGACTCTTAGTAAGTCTTAAATACTGATGAAGTTCTTCCATATTTCGAAGCCTAACTCCACACGGTGCATGATATAAAGTCACCTTTTTTCCTTTTGAGAATTTACAAAGCTGTCTGTTCCATCCACAAAGCAATGGAATCGAAAGTGGAGAATATCCCTTCAAATCATCCGGAGTAAAGGAACAACTTTCGAGGCACTTTGGACCACACCTGTGAGGTATATATTTCTTTGGATTTTTCCTGTTTTGAGTCTGGTAATACTGAGAGAACAAAAATTTATTATAAATGTGACAGAGCAGAAGAAATAATTCTAATGGATTGTGCAAAATTAGTTTTAACTAAAGGTATAGTGTTGATTATGAAGTGGATTGGAGAAGTTATATATCTCCCGAATATAATACAAACGAAAGATGTGCGTGTGCTTATAATGTCTTGACTTACAACAATACTATGCGAAGGTTTCGTCTCAGTACTGGTGGTATAAGTAGGCTCCGGAAGGATTGGCTTTTTTGTGGTACTCTTCTTGGCAACAGCGCGTGATTGTTGAGTAGGAACAGAGGAAACTTCGCTCACAACTTTATCACTTACACGGAGATTATTGGAAGTGATGACGGGTGTTGGCTTCTGTTCAACTTTGCGATTGAGGAGTTCGTCTTGCTCAATGGAATTAGTGTATTCCACGTAGGGCAAGTTGGTCTTCTGGAAATAACATCCACGTATTTAATCATTTCCAACGGATTAAACTTTTATGAATAAGAATAAGAATGGATAATGAACAAAAACTAACGTTAGTAGAAGCTGGGAGTCGATGACGAGATGGAGTATTGTGACCGACATGACTTCCTTGTTGTCTTGCATTAGCTTTTAGCAATTCGACGTAAAGTGGGCCTAATCTCGCAGATCCTCTATAAATCCACTCGGTTCGATTATCTGCGTCGAAATGCATTTGAACCAAGCTGGCGTCGACCTGGACAACTCGTGCTATCCACCACTTTCCGTTCCACTCCGTTTTTACTACTTGTCCTTGTTGTAATTTTACCATCGGTCTTTCTGGATAAGACTCCATATATTTCTTAACAAAATCTCGAGAGGGGCTTGGTACATCTTCCCAAACTTGGGGAGAACTCTCGGAAACGAGGTAGATGTTTTTGTGAATTACATACTGCGCATATCCGTCGTCAAAAAATACCAGATATCTGTAATTAATTAGAAAATTAAAGCTACTTAAGTATATCAATGAAAATCATCAAAATAGTTTCATTCATACATTATGAAAGCTTCAGAAATTGAAATTATTTTTTTTTCGAGACCCCCTTTCGTAGAGTCTGAATATTATGCTGTGGGCTTAGAAATTTTATTAATAAATAAATTTACCTATATTTATTTGTAGACTTTGGAGGCTCAGCAATAACGCCACTGTAAAAATTGCTGCAACTTACATCGTGAAAAAGAGCAACGACTCGCGTTGCAACTGGAATAATCACAGAACTTGGAACGGCAATAGCTAGTTGTTTTCCCGTAATTAGCTTAAGTGCTTGATTATTCTTCTTTGCGAGCAGTTTCACTTTATACTGAGAAGGGCTCCGGCTAACGACAGCAACGATCTGGTGGAAAAATTTACATTAAACACTAAAAAAAAAGTAATTACAAATGTTAACTCAAGAATAAAATACTTATTAACAGACCTTGCCTTTCATCCAAGGAATAAGAGCGTGTTTCATAATTAGGACGATTGTGTCAACTTCGGGGAGGGTTTTTACAAGTGGACCTGGTGGAGGCAAATCCACAACAGCCTTTACACTATCCCTTTCTATTTCTTCGAGAATAATAGGCTGATTATCTTGAACTAACATTGAAGTTGAAGGTCGAACTTGAGTGACCTTTTTTGTGGCAACTAGTGGGTATTGATAGTTATCCGGCACTCCATCACATATCGTAAGTTCTTCCAACATTTTTATACTTGGTCTGAATTCATCGTAAAGCGAGTTCCGTAACTTATCCAACTTGCCCATCATGTTTTTTATTTGTTCATCAAGTTCATTATTCTCAACTGTTGGCAAATTTTAAAAATCGTTAATCGAAAGCTGAATAAAAATAGTCTCGAGATCGGATTGCAATTAAAAAGAATCATAATAGTATGGATTAACTTACTATGAATTTTCTCCCATTGATTATGAAGGGTTTTATGAGCTTCTGATACTTGAAAATCGATATCATACTTGACTTTAACATTGGCTAAGGATGCTTCCAGTTTTTCTTCTAAATCCAAGAGAAATTCCTCTGGCAAGTAAGAGTCTAGAAATTAATTGATTTAAATAGAATATATGGAATTAGAAAATGCTCAACTCGGAAAAATATCTAATAATATATAATTGTACCTTCGCCGTCATTTTTCTTTTCACTATCAGAATCATCGCTGTCAGAAATCTCCACCTCCATTGTGTGGTCAGGAAAATCGCAACTTATCAGGGGCTTGTGATCAAGGAGTGTATTGACAAGTGTCTATAAATATAAAATAATATTTCAAAGGATTGTTCTCCTTAAAATTTTTTTTAGATTCTTAAGTATTTTAAATTTACCTGCTGATGTTGAATAGCAATATTAAGACACTCTTCGCAAATTATCCGCTTCTTTTTTTTTGCCATATTCACGCCATAAAATGTACAAGCAAAGGTGGGAGCTGTTTTCATATTCAGTCCAGAACTGCATTGAAAATTAATGCAATTCGCATTGCAAGTTTTCATTTTCTTATCTTGTTTCTTTTCTTCCTCCGATTCCTCGTCAGAAATCAATTCTATAATTTCTGCGTCTACTTGTGCCATTTCTATCATTCACTTTTCTACTTTTTGGATCGAATTTCACTAGAAACATAAATATTTACGTTAAAAAGGAGGAATTTGAAAAGCAAAAATAAAGTAATGCTAAATTGAAAATTAATTTATTATGTAAAAAATTGATGTTAATACAATTTCAAAAATTAAAGAGTAACAATTATTATTATATAAATGAAAACAGAAATTAACTGTCACTGAGGTTATGAAAATGTTTAATGCTTTATATTTATCTAAATTAATAAATTAATATATTAGACATCGATTCCGGAGCACACAAACTACACATAATTGCAAATTGTTGAAATTGTTAAAGCATGCAGATGCATTTATTGAAAAAGAAAAGTTAATCTGCTTTTTGAAAAGAATAAAACAATTACATATGCGTGCTGAAACAATGTTAACAATTTTTAATCACTTAATTAGAGATTTTTTAAAATATATTTTTATTGTGGAAATTTCTAGTAATTAACACTGGTTTTTTAAAATTAAAGTATAATTTTTGGAGTATTTTTTTAATTCTAACCTCTGATTTAGACGCTAACATTTTAAAATTACTTCTACGCAGGTTTGCTACGCATAGTGGTTCTCAATCATGTCATTGATTGTCGTCTGCATTTTTAAAAGTTTTAAAACAAAATGTCCCGCCAAGCCCGCCAATAATCAACGGTATTATTTTGACAGTTTTTAATTTTGGAATTTCGAGTACTTTCGTAAGTAAAAACCATTATATACCTTCCCTATTTTTCAACATGCTTTGCAAAGCTTTTTCTTCGATTATCTAATAATTTGCAACATGAAATATTCTGATAAGTCTTTTGGAATTCCACCAAAATAATTGTTGAATTTTTTAGGTTAGAATTTCGTTTGCTCAAATTCTTTTTTAAGAATAATATTGAAGATATTGAGTTATTATTATAATTAAATAATCTTATTTGTCTAAATTATGCTACAATTAACACACTTTCTTCTATATAATATAAAATAAATTTAAATCTTTTAAAATCTACTGATAAAACAATTTATACATGAAAGCCATGAAATTTAAAAAGTTAAAATAATTTTGTTTACAAAAATTTGGTACCTAAAAAATGCAGATCTTTCATTTTTTAATCAATCAAAGATTTAAAAGTGAAATGTAATTTTTAATAGAATCGAAAAGTCTAAAAATACTATGGACGATAAGAGAGATAATTTTTCGTGGGCTAGAAAATTAGGATTTCCACTTTCTGGTTGCACCGAATCAAGTCTGTAAGTATAAATAGTAAATTTATTAATTTTACAGTGTAATGAACATAGTGCATTATTTCTAATTTAAAAAATAATTATTTTTAATCAGATTAAACAAAGGAATAATTGGCCTTCTATGGGATGATTCGTCGAAACTTCTTCATGATCCTAAAAATGTAATGGAAACGAGAAAGAACGTCTTACTTTATAAATTAGAACACAAATTGGAAGATCCTTCTCTCCAAAACCTTAAGAATATAGATAAACTAAAAACAGATAGAATCAATTTAAATGACAGGATAAAAATCTTGGAAGATAAATATAAAAACCAAGAATTTTCAACTATAGAGAAAGGTATTTAAAATGTTCAGTTTAAAATAAGAAATTTAGTATAAAATAAATACATTAATTGCATTATTTTTTTCAATTGTTCTTTAAAGAAACAGAGTTGCGGCTACTAAAACAAAATAAAAAGATGCCCGAATTAAAAAAAGGATTGTTGAAAATGAGAACCGAACAAATTCACGAAATACTTAAAGATAGCGAAACAATGTTGAATATTTGCAGTCACTTAATGCCAACAACAAACAAAGATGTGTCGCAAAAGTTGATACGCGAATGCTTGGATTTAATAAGTAATCTTCGCTCAGGTAAAAATAGAAAACAGGTAGGAAATTAATTTAATACTGAAGATTGTTTATTACTACTAATTAAAGATAATATAATTTTTAAATTTGTATTTGTATTTTTTATTATTTTAGGTTATTAATGAAATATCAAAAATTCTTGGTTCTATACACATTCCAACATTATGGTCTCTCTTATTGGAAAATCAATCACAGGACATGGAGGCTTTAATTAAATTAGGAAAAAGGGAAATATCTCGATTTAAAAACTCAACTGGAGAAGATATTGACATCGGTTTATCAAGAGCTTGTGGAGAACACATTAAATTAATTTCTATGCAGCTTTTAGAAATTGCAAAAACTTCTCAGAATGAGAAAATTCTTATGGACTGCATTGAGTCAATTGAAGTAAGTTACATATTTTTTAAAGTAAATTAAAAATATCAAGAAAATAAGACGCGATTGCTTTTATTTGTTACTTTTTGTTCTTTAGATGGCTGAACCGAATATTAATGAATGGCTAGAATTTGCACTTGAAGTTCGAATGCTGGAAATAGAACAAAATAGACTCCAAAATGATGCAAATCAAATTTTAAATAGTATTCTAGACCAAGATACTTCTGAATCTGAGCTTGCAGAACTTTCTTCCAATTTAGACGCTCTTGGTTTGGAAAAGGTAAGAAATATCAGATCTTATAAATAATTAATTAACCTATTTCTGACAATAAATAATTAAATTTTAAATTTTTTTTAGGAGAAAATGATAGAGGACGTGCAAAAGTCTTTGGGATACCTTAAAAATACTCGGTTTTTTTTAACAGAAACAAGAGAAAAGCAATTAGTTCGACTTCAAACAATTTCGATTTTACGTTCTGATATCCAGGAAGCTAATTTTTATCGGTGGCAAGATATCAATCTTTCAACGGAGTTACAAATTTTTTATAAGAATTTGGATATGGAAGCATTAAAGCAAATAACATTAAAAAGGGATATCGTAGAACAAAGGTATTTTTGAGTCTTTTTAATAAATAATCCTATAATTTATAATGAATGAATAAATTATTTTTCATTTCCATATACATGTACTGCAATAAATTAAACCTTTCCTCTAGGCATCTTAAGAATAGTTTCAACGAAGCCTGGACATTTTTATCTGGAAAAACATTATCCAAGTTGCCAAATCGATTTTCAATGATAAAAATGCCATTTTATTATTTATGGGAGTGCTACAGAGCACTGACCATAAACGCTTTGTACAAGAGAGCCGAAAATCCGGAACCTATTATATTTCCAGAAGATAATCAGGAATGGGATCCTTCGAGATTAGAAATTATTATTAAGGGTAATATGGAACTTTTGCATCTTGTTGACGCAACATGCAAAAAGTCCCATGCGCATATTAACGAGTTTGAACACACTTTCGATATGTGGTGAGTATAAGTGATCCTTTTAGTAAAATTAATGTAGAATTTGAATTTAGTCTTTGATTTCAAGATGATTAAATTAAATTAAGCATATTATAAATATTTATGGAATGTTAATTCTTCAGGACTCATCAATCAGTTGAAAGTGCCTTAGGAGTTTTAGAAGAAGTTACTGTGGACGGAGCAACACTAAAAGAATGGCAGCAACGATATAGTGTTGTAATGTACATGCTGAAACAATCAAGTGAAGTTACTCTTTCTTTCCAACCCTACAATTTTGAAGACCGATAAAACAGTACATACATACTGAAATTGTACAAAACCCGATTCTATTTTTTCATTTTTTTATCTTATTATATTTATAATAACCAGCATGTTAATTTGTAACTAAGTTAAAGCTAAATTATAATTTCAAATACGTTGAAAGAATAGGTATAAAGTATTAATAGAATTAAAACTTCGACCATTGCCAGGTTTCTTTTTAATTATAGTTAACATTTTGAATTACATATGAATTTATTCAAGAGTTCCATAATTTTAAAATTACCGGGAAACATGACTATGTATATGTTGATTGGTTCAAATTTTTGAATGAGAACCACTGGTAAACTTGATGAAAAATGCGTCATGGCCGCTTTCACGTTTCTAAGTTCAAGAAGGTGATTGAAGGTGATGTGTTGTGATTTTTAGTGGAAGATTATTAAATATTCAACTTGTGATCTAATCAAAAGTGAACTTTTGAGGAACGGAAAAATCCTTGGACAAAATCGAGTACAATTCCTATTTTCCATCAAGCAGATTGTTTCGTACCTGAAGGTGTGTTTTGACAGATATTGCTTTCTTTTTTTTTGTTTGGTGTACGTGTAAAAATGACTCAATAAAGTGCTCATTTATGTCTAGACTTTGCTTTCTTTTTTCTGTTTGTAGAAAAAATTTGTGTTTCATTAAGACAACCTCTTTAATGATGCTTTTTTGGATCAGAGCAACTCCGCTATCGCTTGCTTATTTATTTTGAAGATTATTTATTTTTATCAATCTGGACCTTATCTTGGTTTTTTAATTTCTACTTTAGTTACTCTTTCTACACTAATACTCAAAATGTAAATAATATAAATCAATATTTCATAATTATGATGATAAATTGACGTTGTTCTTATTCTTTTTCAGCCAAAGATGGTTAAGCTTTATGCTTTAACGATTTTATACAAAGGGCCAACATCGGCGACAGCCCTAAAATCAGCCTACGAAGTAGACTCTTTCTCATATTTTCAAAGAGCAAGTGTCAAAGAGTTTATGGCCTTTGTCAGTAAAACCATAACAGAAAGGACGCAAATTGCTGCTAGGCAAAGTGTAAAGGAAGGAGGTAAAATCGATAATTTTTCATGCCATCATTCAAAGTACTGTGTATCGTCTCCAGCAATTAATTTAAAAATTAATTCACTTCAATTTAATGTTCTTCCGTTAGACAAATATGTAATAATATTAATTTTTCTTTAATGTTTTTGCAGAGTACATGTGCCATGTTTACGTGAGAGGAGACAGTCTTGCAGGAGTTCTTATATCTGATCATGAATATCCGAACAGAGTATCGCATACATTAATCACAAAAGTATTAGATGAATTTGCGGCGAGGTATCCATCAAATACGTGGCCCACATTAAACGAATCATCAGTAGATTTTCAACAGAGTAACGTTTACCTAGCCAAGTATCAGAATCCCAGAGAAGCAGACGCTCTCACAAAAATGCAAAATGATTTAGATGAAACTAAAATCATTCTGGTAAAAAAATGCACATATTTTTTTAGGAGTTTACTAGATTTGCAATTATTTCTCATCACATTTAATCCTGCAATTGATGTTCTTCTCTAAAAGGCTTTTAGAGTGTTGGATTTAAGTTCTATCTCTTCATTTTACGCAAAAAATGTTAACATTAGACATTTTTTCGCTCTATATCTTACTTATTTGTAAAAAATGAGTACCTATGTAGAGTGAAAAAATATATACATAATCTAACACCCTCAAAAAGTTAAATATTAAACTTTGTTTATTGGATGCTAAAAATTTCTTTTACGTTTTCAGCACAGTACATTGGAGGCAGTTTTGCAAAGAGGAGAAAAGCTCGACGACTTGGTTTCGAAGTCGGAGGGCCTAAGTATTCAGTCGAAAGCCTTTTACAAAACAGCTCGTAAAACTAATTCCTGTTGCAGTTTAACAGCTTAGAAAATTTATCTGATCATAATAATCCTCATAACCATTGTGTAACTCTTATTGTGCATGAAAGTATACTTTAGAGAAACTGATATCAATATCAGTTGATTCTATAAATGTGAGATATGTTCCAAGATGAACCAAAGAATCATCTTCAAAAATAATTTCAGAATCGCTTGTGGAAAGGTTTTGTATATTTTAAAAAACCTGGCAGTGCCAAAATTAAGTACGTTGTGTAAATAAGACTTTCAGCTTTGCTCTGTTCGATGATTTTCTCAGATCTATATATGTGAAACATTCACTGCCAGTTTCATGATGAAAGAGGAATCTCTGGTTTTTATCCATTGAGCCGATCATTTGCATGATATGACATTTATGTTAGTAAACGGCTCTAAATAATATGAAATAACATTCCCAAATCATTTCATGAATGTTGGAGACAACTCATTGTATCCTTTTACACTCCCTCTCCAATATTTTTAAGATGCATCAGCATTTGAAACTTTGACAGAATTTCTTGAAGAATTGTTGAAATTGATATTGAAGTTTGTACAAATAGCGACGTTCCTGTACAAGTTTTTGACAATTGATTGCAACCTCCTAATTGTGAGAAACGTGTTATATTTCGGTGTTTATATCTGGTGACATTAAAAAAACAACATTTACTCTAAAAGTACCGACTCTGTTTAATGTCTGAAAATTGAAACAACTGAATGTATTTGAAGATATATATATGTATTATAATGTATGTACAACATCAAGTTACTTATACATACCTTTATAATTCTAAAGTTGGAAAAATATTATCCTGCTTCTATTATTTTAAATAAACCTATATATTTGTAAGTGTTGAAAATTCAGTTTATTATTTTCAATTACACCTCTTCTTTTTTTGAAATACAAAGCAAATATTTCAGTTAATAAGGTTCTACAAATAAAAACCAATCTTTTTATTTATACATTTTTTAATAGAGACCTAATTACAATATGCACTCATTTATTTTAGTAAGTTTTACAATTTAAAAAAGTCAACTTTAAAGAGTCACCTCTTCACTGTGTTTTTGACATTGTTGGTGTCAGACTACTTGCTTGACGACGTTTAGGTGGATTGTAGTTACTATTCCCATAAAACGGAGGAGCATGCTGAAAAATAAAAATTTTAAAGAGTGTTTTTTATCAATATTAAAATTAAACGTTAAGTTCTTATTGCCTTTTGAAATAAATCTTCTATGATACAACCTCGAAAAACGAAAAAAGAAATTTGAAATTATTTCAGTAGAAAATTGGATATTATTATTCATATTTTTAAATAAAATGTAATAATATTAGATTTTTTGATATTTTACAACACATTAATTTCTTACATTAACTTTGAATTTTGTTTATATGAAGACTTATGAAAACGAAATTTTTCAAAATTAAAAATAACCATAAATTCCTTAATATTCAATTAAATGCATTAATCTTATAAGAACAATTGATTCGTCTTGAAATAAGGAATCTTTCTTCCCCTTACATAAGCTTACATATTAGAAAATGTAACGACTACAGAGCTTCCTTTATGAGGAAGTAAAAAGGAAAAGTTTTATAAATTTACCTCCAATAACACTTCATCTGATATACGCACATCTTCTGCTGGTACATTTAATTCTGTAGCAATCAATTGCTCTACTAGTAAATATTGTAAGAGTCTATCATTTAACTCAAGGTAATTTCTTCTACGGATTGTCCACATAACATTAGCCGCGAGGTCCCAGTCCTCCATTTTGTGACTACCATGCTCTTTTTCATCAAAATTGAGTGTTTCAATATCTTCGACAACTACCTCAAAATCTCCACCATTAGAGTAATCATAAATTAATATTTGAGCGTGTTCGTTCATTGCCTTCAGAAAATCGTACTTGTAATTATTTTCGAGGTCAATTAGGAATTTTTCATGGATGACTTTCGACTCGTTTGGAATATTACGCTTCTTTATTTTCTCCTGAAATTATTCAAATGATTGCAATTTAAAATTTAAACTTAATCAATATCTATGCATAATGTTAAAATGTTTTCTAATCTAAAGAATTAAATATCGAACTAGTCAAATCTGTGACCTGAAGATAAATTTTATAGATTACCTGGACATCTTTCACTGATGCATCCAGATAAATAACCAAATGAGGTCTCATAAGTTCGTGAAGAGACTGGTCCAGCATAGTGTTGTATAATTTAAAAGCATTAGGCGACATATATCCATTGGAGTGCATAGTTTTGGCAAAACAAATATCTGACCAAGGACTCCTTTCTGTAACGACTCCCTCGCCCGTAGATAGTACGTGCCCCAAGATATCCATATATTTCTTAAATCTTAAATGATAAAAGAGGAACTGCATGGTCCCTCCATTTCTGAGATTTGGATCTTTTAAGAATTTTTGAAGGTCTGTTGACCTGCATGATTCAGGGAGTTTATCGTCTAGACTTCTTAGATCGAAACCAGGTACCATCGTATAATAATCTGCCGGATCCACCTGGGGTACGTATAACATGTCCAACTCGTGGGCCAATTTTTTACAAAGTTCGCCTTTTCCTAAAGCTGGTGGACCTTCCACAAGGATAACTTTGGTGTTATCGTCGAATCTCAATATTGTATTATCAAATAATTGATACCAGAGATTAAAATTCTTCTCATGGTAGGGAAATGGCTCTGGACGTGGTGGTCGGGACTTTCGAGTCTCTCGAGTACTGATCCAGCAAACCTGAATCTTCGATACTTTATTGGTGGATGCAAGCTGCAAATAAGTAATAATCAGAATGCACTTTGGCGAAGGGTGTAGACAATAACTACAAATTAAATATATTTAATTTTGAAACCATTTAAATGATAGTTTTAACTAATTTCTTGAAATCTTCACGAAGCTCAATGCTTTTAGACTTAAGTATTATAACATTTCTTTGAAAATCCGTTCATTTCAAAATAAGAAAAATTATTCAAGTGTCAACAATGGTAAAGGTTGAAGAATACTAACCTTACATAATCCTGTACCAGTTCGCAATTTTGAAACACCAGCCCGAATTGCCCACGCCATGTTTTCTAATAATTCAATACTAAATCCTGATTACATTAAGTAAATTAATAATTACAGCATCACTAAAATATTTATAAAAATGCACGTTTTAGTAGAAGAAAGTGGTATTTAATACCAGCAGCTGTCTATTAGTCTGAAGTTAGATCATCTCTAGTTAGATTTTGGAATCTCTTTAAAAAACAGGTTTGCCAACCTTTTTTTAGACTTTCAAACTTATTCTTGTTTTTGATGAATTTAATGATATAAAAAAGACTTAATCAAAATAACTATTAATTGGAAGAACGTGTTGCATTTTTTTTTATCTACAATGAAACTGCAATAGACAGAAAATTCGAATCTGGTTTGAATTTCCCGCCATACTAAGAACCAGAAGTCTGAAGTTATGCGATATCCATTTGGAGTCGGATTATGACCAAAGCACAATGGAGAACTAACTAATATCTTTGCTAACTATAGTAATATCTTTGCTTCCACTAGCTACGATCATGGATTATCGACGACCTTGAGACTGCTCACTGACTTTCCGTTGGAGAAATTCTTCCGTTGGCTGAAATTTAAATCGCGCGCCAAATTTTGACCAATGGCGCGCGATTCAAATTTCAGCCAACAGCAGAATTTCTCCAACAGAAAGTCAGTGAGCAGTCTCAGGGCCGTCGATAATCCATGACCGTAGCCAGGGGTGGCACCAAGGGGGATTGTTCCCCCTCTAAATAAAAAATAAAAAATATTTCTGTAGTAAGTTCACTAAAACCAATCTTTAACACTATACATTGACGACATTGTCGCACAAGGAAAAGGAAGAGGATATATGTATAAATGGTACGTAAACGGTTTAAATCTGCATGGAGTATACTATAAATATGTAGAAATGCGTCAATGCGTGGAAACCTCTTTTCCTTTACACTGGTGTATGTAAAGTGTAAGTG
Source organism: Synergus gifuensis (assembly GCA_904066015.1). NCBI lineage: Eukaryota > Metazoa > Arthropoda > Insecta > Hymenoptera > Cynipidae > Synergus > Synergus gifuensis. The sequence continues at coordinate 1,443,142 of CAJFCO010000444.1, forward strand.
TATAAAATAAAAGATTTAGACTGTGCCTGTGTGCGACTGTGCGGTTGAGCCGCGATTCACCGCGCACCACGGTATACCAAGGAGAGAATCTGGAAAATTATATATACATACATATTTCAATCGCATCGCATTCCAAGTTTCCAACTTGAGCTTGGCCATGCAAGGATAAAAGTCTCGTCAGTAAATAGCGATTCATGGTTCAGTGACCGTCAGGTGAATGTGGGTGAAAACGATGAAAATGTGACGAGAAATGTGAGACAGAACTGAGTGATTCTTTTGGAATTCGGTGGCTTCTGGATTGAGAAGATAGAAGGACGCGGACATCTGGTGTCAAAGAGAGTTTTTATAGCTCAAGATCTCATCTCCCAAGAAAAGAATGGGTAAGTGTGATCACTGATCTGTAAGCCGGTAGCCTGGGATATTTATAAATCATTTTCTATTTAAGGGCGCCGTCGCGGGGCGTGTCTTTTGCCTAAATCTATCTTAGGGCCCGTGATTTTGTCGATCAGTATCGTCGTGTGGAGGAGGCTCGTTTTCATCGATTTCTCTGATTTCTCTTGCAACATGAATGAGAGATGAGTGGGTGATAACGAATAAGTATCGAAAGTTCATCGAACGACGAACGGCGTTGCAGTTTGTTTTGTCACGCAGAAAACGCATTCCAAAATTTATTCAGCTGAAGATCAGAGTTTCTAAAAAAGATTTACAACTATTGAACTTTCATATTCATAATAAAAATAGTTTTTTTTTTTTATGAACACAAAAAAATGAATGTTTCATATTCTTATTGCAAGTAATTCGTAGTTAACAGTCCATCTGATTTTTATATTTAAACGCGAATTACAAAAGTCGTGTTAGCTATTCAAATGTGAGTCTAAACAGTTATATTATTTAAACAGTGATTATTTATTAAAAGTTAGCCAGAGGTGAAAAAGAGATTCGCTGATTGTCTATCGAAATAGTCCACAATATAAGCTCTATATATCATATCAAGACTTTCTCAAAGAGAGATTGACGGTAGGTTGAATTGACTGTAGATTGCATAACACCATTCATGTTAATACAGAACTTTCAATCGCATAATGCACAAGTTGTTGTGAAAATGAGTTTGTTATATCTGATTACAGACACACAAGGAGGAATGGCGCGCAACGCTGGTCCTGGCCTCTACGAGTTCCTCATGGAAGCCGAACTCCAACAATATTATGCCGGCATTCGAGGTTTGTTATATTATTCTAATTCAGTTTATAAAATACTTTAGCTATTTCAACCTTTCCTGTTTTTCGTTGTTCGAGGGTTTAATTTTACAAATTTTTCAGGTGATCTGAAGGTGCAGAGCACCGCTCAGCTCAAATATGTAACTGAGGAAGACTTGAATGCGATCGGGATGAGTAAACCAGAAATGCGTCGGTTGAAAAAGTATTTCCAGAAGCACTTTCCCCAAAATTATTTATCCAAGTTTAAGAAAATGCTTCTGCCTAAGCGAGAAGGACAAATTCCGGGATCACTGGGAATGCTTCCAGAAGAAAAACAAGATCGGCCACCAGTTCGGGTTCCTAATAAGCACATGATTCCTGCCGACTCGATAATTGTAAATAAGGAACTGGGAACGGGAGAATTTGGAGTCGTGCAGCAGGGCGTTTGGACCAATGATGGGGAGAGGATACAAGTTGCGATCAAATGTCTATCAAGAGAAAGAATGCAGAACAATCCAATTGAATTTTTAAAAGAAGCGGCTATGATGCACTCCATAGATCACGAACACATTGTCAGATTGTACGGCGTCGTACTTGACACAAATTCTCTGATGCTCGTCACTGAGTTAGCACCTCTAAGATCACTTTTGGAATGTCTCAAGGAGCCAAGCTTACGAGCAAGTTTCCCAGTTTTGTCTCTTTGTGACTTCTCCGTGCAAATTGCTGATGGAATGCAGTACCTAGAAGCAAAAAGACTTATCCACCGTGACTTGGCGGCGAGAAATATTCTTGTCTTTTCGAAGAACAAGGTAAAAATTTCTGATTTTGGCCTATCTCGCGCCCTTGGTGTTGGGAAAGACTACTACCAAACGAACTTCAATGTAAACCTTAAGCTACCAATTGCTTGGTGTGCCCCAGAAAGTATCTCTTATTTAAAATTTACATCTGCTAGTGATGTCTGGGCTTATGGAGTAACTCTCTGGGAAATGTTTAGCTATGGATTTCAACCCTGGGCAGCTTTAACTGGTCACCAGATTCTGGAAGCTATCGACGATCCAAATTTTCAGAGGCTAGAACAACCGGATTGTTGCCCAAAGGATTATTATTCTCTGATGCTACAATGCTGGCAACATGAACCAACTAAGAGACCTAAATTTACTGACCTGATCAATCTCTTGCCAGATTTAAAGCCTGAGCAAGTGCAAGCAGTACAAGATAATTCCGAAATTGGTCAACTGACTTATAGGCAAGGGGATGTTATCACAGTTTTGGACAAGGGAAGCAGTAACACGTTATGGAAGGGAGCTTTGAATAATGGAAAGACAGGATTTTTTAATCCTGCGCACACGATAGCCTATCTTGGTTCTAATTTGCCGAGTAACAAGCCCGTAGAGTTTACGAGAGGAGATGGTAAGAATGTATTTTCAAGCCAGAGAAGGAAAATCAGGACGGACATGATTTCCTCGCCACAGGGGGATTTGAAACATACAGGTCACGTGGGATTAGATGGAATTTATTTTGGAGATATTAGTTTCCTTGGAAAGTATCCAAATTTGCCGAGACAGGTTGTGACTCCCTATAAACCACAGGAGGATGCGACGGATAATTCTAGTCAACTTTTGAGTCAGGAAGGAAGAAGTGCAGATTCTAACAGAGAATCTACTAGGGATAGAATTCAGCATCCTCAGCAGGACAACCAAAGTAAACATGGTGAGATTTATATAAATTGTGATTTAGTTTCTTGCACTTGAGTTTTCTGCTTTCTTTTCTTTAATTCAGAAGAAACTTCTACTTCATCTAGCAATGATTATTTTCGAAATCCCATGAACAAACTAAAAATTCAAATAACATCTTTCTATATTTTCTAATTTTAGTTGTTTATTATTTAACTGCTAATCAATGGATGCTTTAAATTAATAACAGAAAGTAGATCTTTGGACTCCAAATTGGTTGTTTGAAAAAATATTAACTAGGATATAATATCGCCTTTTTCTCTGCTTTTTGCTTTAATAACTTCACTTTGCTGATTTCACATTAAATTTTTGCTTGCTGATTTTTGTAAAAACTACTGAATATCTTGCAGAAAGCTTATGGTCCGATGCGAGTTCAGAAATATCGCATTTAGGATCTCTGGCGAATGCTTCAAAGCAAACTGTGTCTTCGAGTGTGGCAGGAAGTACAGACACAGTTGGCGCAGATCACGAATATCACGAAATCAGTGACGAAGAAAATCAAGATAGTCCTTTGAGATTCGACAAGCCTCTGAGCTTTGATTTTGGACCTAGTCTTCTCGATGAAATGGATCAGATGTTCAGATCTTTGGGTATCTATTTTTCCTTGTCCACTGTAGCAAAGAATAGTCTTACAGCACCTTTAAGTCTTTAAGAAGATTATTTTTGACCTTACTGCATTCCAGTGCTTCAATTGATTATTATTTTTGACCTTAAAAATACATCAAGCTCAACTGGGCACTTGATTTTAATATTTTAATTGTATTCAATCACATAATCTATACTTTATTTCAAAATTATTTATAATTCGCGTTATTATTAACGCTGAATTTATACAATTTCATTCGACAAGCTTTTTGGAGTTCTAAAATACTTTCTAAATTTTACTTTTCCGTCTAAAAAAATTCAAAGACATTTAGAACGACTTCTGAAGCTACTAATTCAATTCAAAATATTCAACGTTTCAGACAAATTCTTTAATATTTAACCTGAATGCTCCAAACTCAAAGAATAAGTGATATAAATTTAAAAAATTTAAAAGATGTTTTGTCTTATTTCTTATATTTCTTTAGGTTCTTCTCCACCTCCACCACTTCCTGGACATCCACCAACGGAACACGAATCAAGCAACGCTCGAAACGAACTTCGAGAAATACAAGCAAAACAAAGCAGCAAAAAGAAGCAAGCGACCGTGAGTCCTATAAATGTAAAGTACACATTTTATTTTATGTTTTTCTTTCAATTCATAAAATTGAATGTCTCGCATTTGTCATCGTCGCGGTCGCTTTTTGACACACACACACACATACGCCATATTCCTAGTTATTTTAAATCATTTGGAGTCAACAGATATAACATATCTTTAGTTCAAGAACAAAAGGAAGATTATTTTAAAGACTTTGAGACGATATCATTTGTTTTATTTTGCTGAAACATCATCTTTGTTTCAAATTCCAACTAAGATTCAGATTAAGGTGCATTGCAAAAGTTATCAAATGTGGTAAGATTTTTTCCTGCATCTAGGTGAAGCCTATCTCAGCAGCAGATCAGAAAACACTCTACTCGGCCATTGCAATGGCCCAGGAATTGACGGCACGTTCCATGACAGATCTTGAGCAACCACAGGAATCGCCACGAACACCTGCCAGTCCCTCCAGACGTAGGAAGTTTTCTTTTAAGTTGCCACATCAACACAGTCCCAAACCAGACAGACGACACTTTTCAGAGGAAGCTGCCAGATTACCTGATTGCCAGGTACTTTTTCGTCAATCCAAATCTCAAATTTGAAGGACATTTTAATTTCATAATTAGAAAACCTTCAGTCCTTAACGAAATATTCATGACTTCAGGTTTTAATAATACTATTTTAATGTCATTTGATCTTGATTGAATGCTTAGTACTCAAATTATTTATATTTGAAAAATGTTATTAAATACTTTTCATTTGAAGATTACCTTTAGATTTATAGGTAATTTATAGATTACCTATTTTTAATTATAATTAAAAATTTTTAAATCAGGACAAACTAGTGGCTGTCCTGTAAATTCTAAATTAAAAGAATGCAAATTGTTTTAATCGTAGATTAACAAAATTTTAGATTACCAAAAGTCAATTTCGTCTCGTAACACTCATAACACTTAGTACTCTTGCACACACTTTATACTAGTTATTTATACCAATTTATTTTTTACTCATGATATTAACACAGAATTCCTCTTACACTTTTTCACAATTGTGTATTGAGATCAAAAAATGGTTTGGGCAAAATCTAAAACAGTTATGGAACAACGTTAATTCCTGATGCCAGCTAATACAACACTTTTAATAATTTGTACTAACCTACAGTTTTTTATTCTCGTAGAGTGCTTACTAAGGCAGAAATACTAATATTTTCCTTTCTCACCCTTCCTTTTCCATTTAACTACTTTTCGTTGAATCCTCTCCCTTTCGTTATGATTTTCGTTTAATTTTCATTCTCTTTATTTTGTTATATATTCGTATACTTAAAAATTGTAATGCATTGCTATGGTTTTTCTCTCATTATTTTTCTTCTCCTTTGTATTTTTCTCTACTGCATGCATTTTTTGGCTTAATCCAGTGGCTATGCTCGAGTTTGCAATCTCTGTCGTCTACAGTGTCTAGTATAGAATCTTTGGGTGCCCCTTCCACTTTAAAATTGCCCCTTTGGGATAAAGCATCCGCCGAATTTTGCTTTGCAAAATCCAGAGAGCTTTTAACCAAACCCAGTGCCTGGTCTTCTTACATGGACGTAGAATTTGACAATCATATTCTCGACAACAAAGCTACGAAGCAGAGGTTGATGAAGTCCACCGAGTATCTCGAAAATGGAAATCGAAAAAGCATTGCCGCCTGTGAGGCCATCTTGGATTTGGAAACTAAAGGTTCGAAGCAAAATGGAAAGACACCATTTGGAATCGAGAATTCAAACATGGATTTCCCTCGAGAAGTTAAGAGAGTATCCACAAGTTACGTCGATCGTTATTTTGAACAGCCAAAGTATTTAGATGAAGATGATCTTACGGAATCTCCTGTGGAGAAAGTCCCTTTTCAAGATGATAACTTCGAGAAAATCAACAACCTGGAACATATGTTTTTTTCGAATTTTCCAGAATTCAGTGCTTCACATTCTGTTGCAAATAATTCCGATAAATTGATTCCAAATAAAATTCCCAATTTGGATCAGAGGAAGCCCGATCTTTCAAAATATGATCTTGAAGAAAAGAACTTTGAATCTCCTAGAAATTGTTCCATCAAATTCGACTTACCAAAGGATAAGAACTTTGATTTTGGAACAAGGCCTAAAGTAATTGATTCGACGAAACTGAGTACAGAGATGAAGAAATTTGATCTGCAAAAGGGCAGGGTGGGGAAAGTTTCTTTTGGGTCTAGAACTCAGGAAATAAAAGGAGAAAAAGGTGGATTGAACCTCGCAATTCCTGACAGTCCCCGCGGAAACTTGGAGGCTGTGAGAATAAATATTCAGAGCTATAGGAAGATTGAACAGAATCAAAATGGTCATGACAATTTTTCTTTCGTCATGCCGAATAATCCTTTATTCATTGCTGAACCTGAGAAGAAGGATTCGCCGATTTACAGTAGTTCAGAAAGCCTTAGAGTCAACTTTCAACGCTTGAGAAGAAAATCTGATGCTGAAGCGAACTCTCAAGTTGAGTTAAGTAGCAAACTTTTTGCAGAAAAGTATCAACGTGAAGTTTCCGGATTGGAAAGTGTAAAGAATTATCTAGACTCGAAAAAAGGTCAGGTATTGAATCTAGGAATGGGAAAGTTGACTCAAAATATGATACAGTTAGGCAAGAACATTGAGCAAAACTCGAAGCCGGTGATCAGGAATTTAGACATTCCAACTCAGACACAGACGCCTCTGAGAAATTTGAATAAACCAATTCAGAAGCCGAAACATCTGGATTTAAATATTCCTTTGCAAGGAAAAAAAGTTGACAAGAAGTTGAACGTGAATCAAAATCCAGTCAGCAGTCCTTCCTTGCATCAACATATTTTGGAACCTCCGAAATTGTACCAAAACGACAGTCGAAAAGAGTTAAATAAAAGCGACTTATTTACTGATAAAGGTCAAGGAAATCTTAATGTATTTCGACCCAGAACTTCTTCGCTTTCAGAGCACAGAAAATCTCCACTTAGAACAGCGAGAAGATCCTTTCATCCGAAAAACGATTCGAGTGACGATTCTGATTCAATTTCTCATTCTGAGACAGATATTAGAAGCCGTTTAAGATACAAGCGACGTCACAAGCGAATACCTCACAATTTCCGATTGAATTTTAAAAATCGAGGTCAATTTTTGCATCCGGATGCAGCCAGAGGGTTTTCTTCGGTAGAACTTTGCGGAAAATCTCCACCACCTTCGACAAGTTTTTTAAACTCTTTGTCACCACCTTTCTCGTCAAGAAATAATTTGCTTTCGTGGCCTGAAAGCGCGCCCAGCTCGAGTTTGACATTTACTAGCAACTCTGACCTGGATTCAGATACGAGCTCTGAATACCCTGAATTCACAAATGATATTTTAACTTTCCCTCCATCTCCTGCCCCTTAAACGTGGTGGAATTTTTTTCTAAAGTGAAGTTTAAGGCGATTCATAAAAAGAGTGGTGTTTCAATTTTCAAATAGGAGATACTGTGTTAAATTAAACAAATGACTGGAGTTTTGTGAGAATAAAGACAGTGGTTTTTTTACAACGAATGAAGACTTTTGTACTATATTCATGTCTCATGCTTAGCATGTCTGCATGTATCGCACGTCTACTTCATATTAACAAGTAGGGGTTCAGCGGTACTATGGGCACTAAAAAATGATCAGGGAACATCAGAGTGTCCTGTGTTAAGAAGATTCTGGAATCAGAAAACACTCAGGAAATTAATCACCTACATAAGTAAATCAAATTTGATTTGAGTAAGATTTTTCTTTGGATGGAAAAGTTTTAAATTAACATTTTATGCTTTTAAAGCTTTTAATAAATCCTGAGGACCTCAACTTTGAATAATCACGGGACACATCTCGCTTCTGCATTTTGTATACCATTTATACATTTATTGCTAGAAAAAAACGTCCATCCCTTTTTGGTAGGATGTTATATCGGATAATCATAACTTTTCTACCTGACTCATTTTTTATAAACTTTGATATGCACATAACGAGATATTTTTTAATCTCTTCTTTTTACGACGTTTCCAAAGAAAATCGCGCAAAGAACAATGTTTTTTTTTCCACGATGCACACGTTCTTAAAAAAATAAACGTAAGAATAAAAATTAGGACATTAGATAGATTTTAGGTTTAAAATATAGAACGAAGTTTTCTAAGCCTGTAGTTTTTTTACATTTATTTTAGTTACAATTTAGGCAAGTTGATTTCTTTTTGCTTTGCCCTTTTTAATTTATTTTTTTTGTTCATTCTTTCCCAAATTTCTCCCTACCCTACGACTTGTTTAGGCAACGTTGTCTGATGAAGCCAAGGAAGCCTACAACGGTCTTGTCGGGACGACAGTCGTAGAAAGCACAGCGGACACAAATCCACTTCGAATGTTGAGATCTGGACTTCCCATGGTCAGGCCGAGGATTCGGGGCAACAAACATGCAACCTTGGGTCATTCAGGAATTTCAGGATTTCATCCCGACGATATGGCTAGCGATCAGATTTTGCAGTTCGACATACATCACAGTGGATCAAAAACTTTGCCAAAACGAGCTCCTCCTCCTTCTCAAGCACCACCTCCAATTCCTCAGACAAGGAATCTTGAGAGACATCACTCGATGGAAATAGAAAATAATCAGAATCAAAATAACGTGGATGGAAATCCTATTCCTCTGCCACCAAGGGATCGATCCAAGACTCTACAGCCTAGTTTAACAAGACATCAGAGAAAACACCCTCTAATTATTCCTGGAGGCGGAGTGACGAGAACTCTCGCGAAGATGGCAGAAACGACTCCACCATTAGAGGACCAGGTCGATGGACATCCGTCTTTTTTGTCTCAGGAAGGATCTTCCAGTGTAGGGGGACCTGGTTCTTCAGAAGATGGGTACATGCCTGATTTGGCACCAAACAGGTAATAACCCCGGAAGTTCTTTTTGTACTTCGTCAAGTATTTTTATTTTACTTTTTGTTTTTTTTTTTTCGTTTTTTGAGCTTTAACCCATCGTTCTTTATTCTCTCACTCAAGCTCTTCTAATCTTGTTTCAGTCCTGAGGAATTTGAGAGACGGATTGACTCTGAATTAGCCGCCCTGGATTCTCTTCCGATCGAAGACACTAGACTGAACCGTTGCAGCGTCATCTCCGAGGATCTTCTAGAATTTTCAGACAATCTAATCGACTGTGACCCGGAAGAATCCCAGCAGAATACATCTGACAATGAAACCAGACAATCGCCAATCGTCGACTTTCAAAGAAAAATCAGCATGGACTCGAAAAGTTCAGCCACGAAATTTTTACCAGAGAACATGGATACTAGTGACTTCAGTAGAAATTCTACTCCAACGGGGTCTGAAGAACCTACCGCTTGCATGAAACCCGAGACTTCTAATATTAATTCTTCTAATAGATCTCTGGCTTCTTTAATTAAATGCAATGCTCCAGGAAATCGTGAAAGTTTAACGTCTACCGTATCGCCTTTTAATATTAATTCTTCTTCTAAAACACAATCACTGTCTCAAGGTAAAGATTCATTTTCAACCATCAGTTCAGAAGATTTTCAATCCAAGTCAGGAAAATATCAGAGGATGAAGGAGAGAACGGCAACACGAAATAGCGACCTGACTCGACAATCGGATCACGTTTCGTGTGAAGATCTTTTAGATTTTGCTTACGATCGCCCCAATGCTCTTAGAACTAGTGGTCCTCAAAATGGGGAACAATCAGATGAGGTCCGAGTCATGTTGAAAATGTTGCGGCAATCGACTCCAGAATCCTGCGTTGCTGCTTTGAATGTTACAAACTGGAATATACATGCCGCAATTAAACTCGAACGTCTTCAGGGGTTATTGAAGAAAGAAAATAATTTTGTTGGTCTGGAAGATTGCAAAGTTATGCTTAACGAGTGTGATGGTGACATCGTCAAAGCTGCAACGCTTCTCCGAAATACGGAAGACACTGCAGCTGTTTAGTATTGTTTCCACTCCAAGTTACTCAAAACAATATCTCAAGGAAACTTCGAGTAAATAAGAATCACAGATTCTTTTCTGTTCAAAAAACTACAGTCTGAAAAAAATACAAGCTGGATAGTTATATTAATTTACCTAATTAAATAGGTATGCGAATGAGATTTAGACTTAATCTTTGCGAAAAGTATTTTTGCGTTTATTTGAATCTTTATAATCATGGCCATTAATTTAAAAAATTGAATCTCAAGAGGGAAAATCTTCAAACAAAATTTCGCACTTGTACTTTTAAAAAATCGTGTACATGTTTTGTAATTTTTATTTTTGTTTTTTTACTGTTATATTATTTCTTTACATATATCGTTTTTTTATATGTATTTGTACAGAATGATCATTTTCTGGCCATGATTTTTTAAACGTGCAAATATTTTTAGTTTCAATGAATAATTACTCTATAAAAGCCAAGACTGTATTTCCCAGTTTATATGAATCTAAGCTTTCAAAAAGTTGTAATAGATTTTAGTGAAACATATTATATAGAGAAGAAACATTTATTTATTCATTAATGTTGTGTTGTCTTAGAACAGAGAGTATCTCGAATTTATGCTTTAGATTTAAAGTAACTTGCTTAGCTTTCAATCGAAACTGGATTTATTTTATCTCTGATTTTTTTTTCTTGTCGACAAGAAAACGATTAAATCAGCAAACTCAGAAAAAATAATCATATACTCTCTATAAAAATATTTCAAAAACTAATTTATGTAAATAAAAGGAGCTTACACGAATCTCTCAACGATACATTTGTTCAAATTTGTGTCCAATGTTTGAAAGTGTGACTTTAGTTTTTTTTTTTTATTTCAGTTGAGAGATTCAGGCGTTAAACCTATTTTATACGTTTTGTGTATATCTAGTGTTAAAACAATGTGATTAAAAAAAGAAATAATTTCGCAATCAGATATTGGTTGAAGAATAAGACAGTCAGTGTATATATAATAGTTAAGAACGAAAAATATTCGTATATGAAATCGTAAAGCACTCATACAGTTTCGTATCTTTTTTGCTGAAACGTGCATCGGAGACGCACATAAAAATGCTCATATTTTTTGTATCGATACCAGCGTTCTGGTAACTGCCTTAAAACCCAAGAAACATTTTTGTATTAATTAACAGGGTCGAAATAACACCAAAATATTATTCTCACTTAAGAGAAGAATTTCCATAATTTTATCCTGCGAATATCTCATTTTACAAAAATCGCTTTTCGAAAAAGGGATTAATTTATTACTAAATTTGGTCCCTCAACTAGAATAAGATAAGAATCGACTCTTGACATTTAATCTCAGGTTCAGGAAAATTTCGTAATTTAATATGAACATTTTGTAAACAAAATTTGTCCTTGTAGGATAATAATAATTAGTTATAGCGATATCTACTACGAGATTCGTTTGCTAAAATTCAGTTGCTCAAAAAAGTATCGTATGTAAAATCAAAAGAGAATCTATGTAGATTATAATGTGACATCTAAAAGAATGTGACGCACATTCTTTTACAAAATTTAATATTCAATTTCTCACAGTTACATAATTATTTTAGGACTTTAAAAAGGAAAATAGAAAGCCATTAACATATCTTATGTCTCTTAAAATTATAAAATGCTGTTCCAATTTTTAAATCCTAATAAATTTTAATATGTGAGATTTGAATTGTTAAATTTTTACTTTATTATGAATTGGAAGCTAATGTACTTAGAAGTTCGGATGAATTCTCGTCATATTATTGTCAAAAGTGTGTTTTCCGAATTTTACTTTTTTTTTTTTGTCAGACTGCGTTTCAGGAAAGCATGTGATAAATGTGCGTGAGTGCGTGCAAAATCGAAGGGCATTGGTTTGCATACTAATTAATAACTAATAAAAAATAGAGTGTATAATGATAATTGGCGATCGTGAAGTATATAAGTGAGAAAATGACTCTTTTGATATAAAACAGCGCAAGATTTCGTAGTTTTTTTTTCTCTGCTTAGAATTTAAGTAAATATAATAAACTTTTTATACGCAACTAATAGCGAAACATATTTATATGTCTCTTTATACTCTAAACGAGAATGAGAAGTTTTATATCTGCCGTATTTACAATGAAAAATATACTTACACTTAAACCTGAACAGTGAGTTTTTGTGTATATTAAACCAAATTTTATTTTAATATCTATTCAAATTCTCTTTTTCTTTTTTTCTTTTTTCCATATTTAAAAAATATATATTAGTCAATAGAAATGCGAAAAATTGTCGGGACTAAATATTCTCAACAATACCGATCACTGAGAATATATCTGTTTACAAATAAGGCAACAGTCTTACAACAGTGAGTCTGGCATAAGTTGACTTGAAAACTTGCGCTCATTCGTAATACGAATAGCTAAAAGTGAACAATTAGTATCTCGCTCGAGCGATATATCGGTTGCATTCTAAATTCGCATTTTCTGGTCGCATTATAATTTCGAATCCCAATTAATTTATTTCCGGTTATTAATAAGAAAAAATAAAAATAATTTTCTTCTCAAATACTCGAAAATTCATAAAAAGTGTCGATTTTCTAATAAAATTTTAAAAGTGCGTGAGTGTGAGGTATTTCTTATAAATATGGAGTGATCCTTCATGAAATATAAATCTATAACAAAATGATGGAATAGTCCTGAAGCAGTATGTAACTAATAATTAACATTATAAAAAAGTAAATTACTTTTCAGATAAAAAAATTGTTTAAATATACTAAACAATACAGTGCCATAATTATTGTCGCAATTATTACAATCGAAGCCAAGTTGAAGAAAGAGAATGTCATTCTCCAGGGAATATTTCTGCCGAAAATATTTTCACGCGGCACCTGAGCCAGAAGTTGTATCCACAAGTTTTTATATCAGGGTATTTGACCATGCCTCATTTTTCGTATACTTTCGCTCGATATATAACTGTTACAAGAGAAAAAAAAAAATCAATACGTAATCTCTACAAGGTCTTACCGTTTACGTTTCTTAAGGGTGTTGGAGCCAAGTTCCAATCTAAAAATTCAATTTCTTCATTTTACTCAACAAATATTAAATTTGTAATTTTTTCCTTTTGTAGAATTAATCAATTTTTAACTAGAATTATGCGTACAGAGCGAGAAAATATCTAATTCAAATATTTGTTAAGTAAAATAAAAATATTGAATTTTGAAGTCAGATTTTGAATTCTTCGTTTTATGCAAAAAGTATCGAAATTAAATATTTTTTCGCTCTGTATGCAGTCTTATATTTAAAAAGAGATTAGCGCAACAGAACGAAAAAATATTTATCTATAATTTTCGTTGAGTAAAATGGAGAATGGAATTTTGAGCTTAGCACTTGTGTCCAACGCCCTTAAAATCAAATTATCATTGAGATTTTCTATCTAATTGAGAATATTGAGCGCTTTAATCTCAATTAAATTGATATAATTCACTAATATTAATTACAGTCAATAAAGACAATGATTTGTTTTTCTCTTATTGAAAGAAATTCAATTTAACTGCTAAAAACAGTATTGGAAGATCTTATATTTTTAGCATGATAGTATTGGAATGTAATTTATAGTAATGCCAGATAATAATTATCATCAAACAAAAATAAGATCCTTATCAAGCCATCAATAATTTTTATTAACAGAGGTAGTTTTATACTTATAACTGTGAAGAAAAAGTGGAAATTCCATGGTTAACACTGCATGTTTTCCTTTCATATTTTGTAACGGGTCGTCGCTACTGCAGTACTGCCGGTACTTTACGGAAGGAATGGTAATGAGATTCGTTATATCGCCATAATAATAAACGCTTCATAGAATACACAATTGTTTCACAATTGAATCGTATTTTTATACAACTATTTCCTTTTATTTACCTATGCGTTTAACTTCGATCATATATACCATAACATATATTAATTACAGTAATTTGTTTAGTTCTATCAAAATTATGAATTACATATATTTCTTATGTAAGTGATAAATTTAAAATTATGACGTCTATCAATACGATTTTAATATCAATTTTAATATCGTCTTTTTTTCTTGCAAGCATTCTCGTAATTTTTGACAGACATCTTTCCTCTTCCTCCCGGTTGCACTATATTAATTGGATCTCTCGATAAACTAGAGAGAGAGTTCTTGGATTTTAAAGTGTAAGTTAACGCGCACTGCTTTACATTTTATAATAACTACACATACACATTGACGTTCTTGAAATACCTCTCATTCGTGAGATCATGATGTGTATGATGCACATGTATAATTTAAGGGCGTTGGACTCAAGTGTTTTAAGCTCAAAATTCCATTCTCCATTTTACTCAACGAAAATTATAAATAAATATTTTTTCGCTCTGTAGCACTAATCTTTTTTCAACTATAAAACTGCATACAGGGCGAAAAAATATTTAATTTCGATATTTTTTGCATAAAACGAAGAATTCAAAATCTAACTTCAAAATTGAATATTTTCATTTTACTTAAAAAATATTTGAATTAGATATTTTCTCACTCTTTACGCATAATTCTAGTTAAAAATTGATTAATTCTACAGAGGGAAAAAATTCGAAATTTAATATTTGTTGAGTAAAATGAAGAAATCGAATTTTTAGATCAGAACTTGACTCCAACACCCTTAAGTTCGATGCACTATAAGACCTTATGCAGTGGTATTTCATTTTTTCCATTAACTCTATTCGTATATACTACAACATTATTATCATCATCATTATAGAGCCTAGAATTCATTCCATTCACGGTGAATGCAAATAATAATGTGGCAGATTTCAAACTGCAATTTGTAGCAATAAACAGTACCGATAACTTTTTCACGGTACCATTTATTTACTTCTCTTTACATACAATGATCATAAACTCAAATGTTTAAGATTTCGTTTATTCGATAAGGTTTAGAGAAGTATCCCCGGCGAGTAAATGATCGTTCTCGGGATAATACAGGCAAATTATCCGGGACCGGAAAAACCAGGTTCAATCAAGGGGAGAATTTTGTATCATGATTACGTGCATCATTTCATTTTTGTTACTTTTTTATGAATGTAACTCTCATGGCAACAGGGTGGTTGAAAGTATATATATATGTATACTGGCGATAAGTCCAACATAACTGCACTTGCTCAACTTTATACAACACTACCGTATCTTGGTATATAAGCCTATTGAAACTCGAAAGCAGATGCAACCATTGACCATTCTCTATTTCCGGTTTATAGACCTCAAGATTTACCTCTTCTCATTGAGAATAAAATTATGCGGTTCAAGTTCTAGCTTCTATACCAAAATATATATGAGTTTCAAAAAGAAAAGGTTCCGTTGAAATTTTAAATGTATTCCCTTAAGTTTGTTTCAATTAAAGGAACCTTCAGAAGAAATCTCTAGATTCGTACCTGAATGATGTATGTACTTAACAAATTGTATACTTGCTTAGTGATAGGATTAATGTATCTGATGATGCCGTAATTAAGTTTGTTCTTGTTCATTAGACGAGATACATCTTTCCTAACAAGCCCTGTCTTCATATTATACGCTTTCACAATAATTGGCCTATCAACTGGAATTAAATTAGTCTTCAAAATTCTTCAAGACTTGTTGAAAAATTCTTTAAAAATTCATCAAACTTCCACTAAATCAGAAGTTTTATACGGGAATATAAACCGGATTCATTGTAGCAGTTTTATTACTTTTTTTTTATTAAGAAATAAGATTTAATAGCTTTAAAGTTTCACAGTGAACAGATTTTAATTCAAAAGGCATTTTATAAGGAAGTTAAGTAAGTTCAGCAAAGTTAAGCTTCCAGTATTATCAAGAAATATGTATTGTTTTAGATTTACAGAGATTCTAATTCAGATAAGGCTTTGATAAAAAAAACTGTTGGACAATTTTGTTTCTAGTTTATGGTATAATATTATATAATATAATATAATATTTAGCGTCTGAAAAATAATTCATTTCAAAAACCGACATTTGCAACTTTTCAGATTCTTGAAATTCTTCTCAGAACTGTACACACTTCGAGTCACTGTTAATCCGCATATTCGAAATGTTGAAATAAGAACTTCCGTAATATTGCAGAGCTAACAAAATATCTGTAGGTACTGATTCCGTAATATTCGTGCGAATTAATAAAAATTGAAACTATAAAGAATGGACATTATCCGAATCTCACATTTTTTATTAGATCAATGTTTTTCTATTTCAATTCTAGTAAGTATAATCTTAAAATTGATATTTTCTTTAAAAAGACAATTGTGCAATGCTTGAATAAAATATTACAAGTGACCAAACAAAAGATTTATCAAATCCAATCTCTAAAAATCCATCCTTTTCGTGACTGCTCGATTGCTGGAACAGAAAATAAATGTATTACACGAATATCGTGTGTGTTAAATAAGAATTTAGAGCATTTAAAGATTGTAAATTAAACATTGCCTTTGTCCAGTCATTTCGGCTTTACACGAATAAATTTATAGATTGAATAGTTAATAATGAGGAGAATAAACTAAAGATCTTGCAAAATTCAACTTTCCTTGAAAATATTGCTGAAATTCGAGAAAATATTTTTCAATGGTAGAATATTCACCAGGTGAATGGCATTTTTTTCAATGTATGTACATACATAGTCAATATTTAAGAAAACGTCTGTATAGCATAGAAGATTTATGAAGACTTCTCCATCACTGGAGAAATATGAGGTTGATAAAAATCTGGTTAGTTACAAAAAAGGTTTTACGATGTAGCAATATTTTTTCGTAATAAAGACGTCGGAAAGTCGGAAGCCATTGACGGATGCACCTCTTGCCCAGCGAAAGATTCTGGGCGCAGTTCAGTACTGTTATATCAGCAGCTCGAGGCTGACGTCAAACTTCTACGGTTCAAATAAACGTGTGGACGATAGACAGTTTCTATACGGGAATTTTACTTCTGCCTTGAAGAATCAATTTTCATATATAAAAATTAAAAATATCAAACCATGACCAAGGACATTATAATAAATAAATCTCTATTTATTTATACTCTAAAACCTTATCTCACAAAAGTGGTATTAAATCATCTTTAATCCGTCAAATATAAAAATTCTCAAGCCGGTCAGTCGATACAGAAACATCAAATTATTTTATATAACAAAAAATAAAGATGCAGTGAATATAAAATATAAATTTTGTAATTGTTTCAAGAAAATATGCAGAAAGTCTTCGTCGCTTCATAAAAAGAGTTGAGAATGTGAAATACCTGCGGACTAAGAAAAAGTGAGAAAACTACAGTGGAAATGCATAAGATTGAATATGTGATTGATAAGGAAATCGAAGTGGAAATGGATAACGATGAGGTGCAATGAGCGTATGATAAAATTGAAAGTATCATAGAAGGAGCGAATCTCCTTGTTATTAATAGTAATGAAGTGATGAAGATAATTTCCGGTAAGTGAAGAAGATGTTGTGCTTAAAGAAGCGAAGGACTTACAGTTTCACACAAGGAACATGTAATGAACTTCCGAAGAGATCGAAAAGGGATAATCTATATAACGAGACCTTGAATAATGCCGTTACGACACTGCCTCGAAAGCACAGGTGAGTCAGATTTATATACATTAGTCTCATAAAAAATTACCTCTTATTAGCTTAAAGGCAAAAAAAACACCAGCAGAGAAAACTATGCTTCAGTGCCTCTGTAATAAAAGCTAATTATCGCAGCTCGTGAGCGTTAAACATTTTTCAATGTCTGCTGATAACGATTTTTCAAGAATTCTTCACTTACAGAAAACGTTAGATAATCATAATTACTTCAAATAATATGTAAGACTATCTTTCACAAATCAATCATACTCTTAATTTTTAAGTACCTGAAAATGCTCTCAAAACAAGGGAAAAAGATAAATTTTCAACAAAAAATTGACTTGTTGAATGTGTAACCAAAACAGTTAATTTTTAGCGTAATTTTCAACAAAATAGTTTAACTTTCAACTAAATGCTTGATTTTTTATTATGGGGTCTTATTGAATCTGCAGTTTGCATTTAACTGAAATGTGAGAAAAAGTTGGAATTTTCTTGAAAATGGGAAAAAGGGAGGAATTATTAAAACAGAGGAAAATGATCAAATTAATGTCTCTGCGTAATATGTGATAGAATTCACTACAAGCAAGCCTTATTTCCTCTGGCATTATTATTATTATATCTTTGCTGGTTAAACAATTCTGCTTACGAAGGACGCAGTGAGGTAAAAGTAAGTAAAAGTAGTTCAATAATAAGCTGAGCTCCATGAAATAAAATAAAAATTCTTGTATATGCGTAGAATAATAGTATTAATATCAACAACAATAACAACAACAATAATAACAATAACAATGGGAAGCATTTAGGACATTTTTTGACCTTAATGACCGGAGTCACATTTATACGAACAAGTCCCATAATCGCCTTGAAAGATCTCCCGTAGGTGCAATAATAGTGTTTATTATTCGTCTTTCTCTATTCTTTTCAGAGACTTTAAATGGCTTCATTGACTTTCGTCTTAACAGAAAATGCCATCCGCTCATCTCTTATCTATTCTAGCTCATCGTAAATGAAGGAGAGCAATTTACACGTGGACTAAATAATTTTCCATCTATTTAAGAGAAAATATATGACCTACTTGAAAAATAATGTCCCAAAGCATTTCTAAATGGAGAAATATATACCGCATAACAAAATTCAAGATCATTTGCGGCTGGTATTAGAAATATTAGAAATATTTATTAGAAAGAAATGAACAACTTTCGACAATTAAAATTATTACATGAATGGCCTGAAATTTACTGTTAGAAAACTTGAAGTTGAGAACCTTTTATTTAATTATCTACGGACAGAAAATCCGATTATATAAAGGCTATTGATACTTTATCAAACAAATATTAATTCTCGTTTATTTATAAGCAATTATTAGAGTGAGATATCCTTGAGGACCTTTTCTTCTGAAGATTTTAATAATCATTCTTCATTATTCTACTCTTCTTTGTATCGTTCGTTTTGAATTAAATCTCTTGGCATTGAAACATCTGTAACACTTTAAAGCCTTTCAATCCAGCCTTGAAAGACGCTTGGCTTACAATAATTTCATAGTTGTATACAAAATTTCTAAATGTTTAAAATTACGAAAACTCACAAGAAATAAAAGAGTTTGACTCCTGAAGTTTTCGAAAAGTTGAAACTTGATTCTTCTGACACTAATAAATTTTAATTAGATTCGAAATGTATCCAAGAGACATAACAATGAAATATTTCTCAAAAGATGTTTCTCATTCCCACAAAGAAATGACAGACTCTGCATAAGAAAGTAATATTTTAACACAAGAGAGTTATTCTCAACGGTTTAGTACTTTATTATATTTTCCAGTAGCACCCCAGTGTACAGTTTTCTTTACGAGAAAGAAAATTACGTAGGGTAAAATAGCGGGCATTAGGTCGCAAGTGCATATACTCCATCCTGTAATGGTCTGCTGTGAGAATCTTTCGAGAGTAACATGCAAACGAGTCCGTTAGACTGTCTGTCTGTACCCGTGCGTAAATATTCTTCCTTCTGAAAAATCGTACCTTATATACACATCATTACACCTGACATAGGGTTACAGTCATCATCTTTAGAGAAAGCTGACGTTTAAACCACTGCAGGTGAATTACGGTTGTTTATTTTTATGCACGGTCAAGGTCTCTGTTTCTTGACAAGTAACCTTATCATTTTTTAATTTAGTTTATAGTCTCCTCTTTCAGGGCCTTAAGTGATTTTTACGAAATTCAAGAGATTTTTAGGATATTAAAATGATTTTGTAGAATTGTATGGGATTTTAGCATATTTTAGGATATTTAGAGAAATAAAATATAATAAATTATATAATATTGAAAAAGAACGTAAATGCGCGCGCGTTCGTTTTTGTAAATATTATATAGCCTAAATATCTAATCTAGATATTTATATCTATATGTTTAAGATGAACACATTTGTAATTCAATTTTTGGATAATACATGATTCGAAAATCCTTTAAACTCCGGAATGTATGTGAAAAAGGATTATAATCGTTGACTTACTATTCTTTAGATTGTAAATGTATATAAGGAGGCTGTAAAACTCGGTACAAGGAAGGCTCGTGGAATCTATGGCGATTGCTTTGACTATATACATATCGCGAACGGTACACACATATGTATCTCATGGGATCCTTGGATAGCACATATCCACAAACGTTATGCGGTAACTCGTACACATGTTCAGTGTTCGCCTTACAGTCAGTATCGTATGAAGAATTTCCTAATCCTGAAGACATTTGTTCTTTTTTTTTTAATTTATGCAAAAATGTACCGCTAAAACTCTCTATATACATAATATGGTAATGGGTTCATTGATAAATGCGAGGGGCCGTTCACTCGAAAATCGATTCATTGATTCCACATCACTGATTCTGAATCGATTATTATTACATATACGATATGATTCCTCCAATGAACGGCCCCTCGGATAAATATATGTATAATTAATTAAGATGGGATATTCTGAAGAAAAAAATATATAACGTATACAATAGTCCGGCACTGTCGATAAGAATTACTGCACATACAGATGTGCGTGTGCATCGTCAGCTTCTTAATAGGCAAGCATGCAGAAGGTATAACTTTACATTCCCTATCTTCCTGTCTTTCACTCTTCCTCCCCCTATCCTTTTTTCTAATTAACTATTGTTGAGCTACAGTGAAGGAACGATTGTATCCTGTGATCAAGGAAGCTGAATTTATTAGCAAATGCCGACAATGGGGAATTGTCATTGTAAAAATATAAATTGTTGAAGTACAGAAGCTAGAATTTAGAAACCTTAGAAACTAGAGTGATGAATATGCAGTGCATAAAAACACTTATTTCGTTCTGGGGATTTTTATGATGCTTATGTTATACTCAAGAAGAATTATCAGCTCTAGATTCTAGATAAACGACGTGAAAGTGTCTCTTAATCTGCCTGACCCTCTTTTTTATTCAGAACTTTATTTAACTAACTAACTTATTTAAATTTATTCACTATTTATTTATCTTTATTCACTCACAGTGAAAATTAATACAAATTGTCCGATCAGTGGCATATTTTTAATGAATATAAAAGATTCTCACTTTCGTTTTACTATGATACTTTTCCTTGCGTAGATATGACGGAAGTTGGAATGGATTTTAACACGTGCTTATTACTATCAGTTGCGTATAAAATTGATATGAAAAAGGTGAAAGGGATGAGTATCACTGTTCTACATAGATGCAAATATGAATAAAGAGAAATGAGATGGAGAGGAGCAATGGGAATTAGCTGGAGATAAGGGGAACTGGTTAGTGGTTATAGTGGTTTTCCGACTTCGATTTCCTCGAGGTCTTGTTGGCCCGCACCCAGCAGGAATGCACTGACTTTAAAGATGCCTTGGGAAATTCCAGGGACGATGTTACGAACCTTGGAATTCTCAATGTTACCATATAATTCTTCATTGAGGAAGGGAGACAAACTCTCTAAATCTGAATTAATGAAAAGTGAGTCACTAATTTATTTTAGTGAAAAATTCTACTAATTTTTAGTTATTTTTAACTAAAACTTTAGTGAAAAGTCGAAAACTGCGAATTGAAATAGTGGAATACAACTAATAATTAGTAAAAATTTTCACTAAAGTAAATTAGTGACTCACTTTTCACTAATTCAGATTTAGAGAGAAGGGATAAATCAATCAAATCAATCTGATTTCAAAATGAATCTAAATCTCTTCAAAAGAAATTCGAATTACTATTAATTTTACTGTGTTAACAGAATTATTAAATTAATTCAAGGACCACTGTTATAAATTTCTGTGATAATTTGAAGAAACATGTTTAGAAGTTTTACGCAGTTACATGTTTCATATTTCGTAAAATTCAGTTGATTAAACTTTTCATCAAATATGATTTTAATTATTATTTAAATTGTGTAATGTAGGTTCGGCCCTGTCCCTTGCAGATTATTATAACCGGATAACTCTTTTTTTCGTCAAGTGTATATCTCGCACGATTGAACATCGTCAGCTCAGCACTTATTTCTACATAGTTTACATGCCGTTGGTATCAGAATGCAGTTTTGAATGATAATGATCGAAAACAAGAGCATTCACTGCACAGGTTCTCAAGACACTTGTAATTTTTTTATTAAACAGCATCAATTCATTATCATTTTTTAATTGACTTATTTGGTTCATATTTTTTCAACTGAAAGAAATCATTGGAAATAATTAAATGAAGTAACTTTTCACCAAGGAATAAAGTATATCGAACAATAAGATATCGTACAAGTACGCTATTTATATTTCTTATTTTAATAGGCTTATGCTGGATCGGCTATTTTCACGTAATCACGTGTGAAAATGATTTCAGCGATTATAATGGGCGTCCGGAGCGATCGACGATAAAATACGCTGTTGAATTTATATATTACTTCCCGTCAGAGCGGAAATGCACGACGCTGCGGATTGAATAACTGAACGATTGGAAATCGTTGCTGTTCGTGCTTTGTTTAGCTCTGAATCAATTAGAAGTAAATTATTTTCAGGAGCTTTTTAAAAAAATTAGAAATTCAGACAAAATTTCAAGCCATATACTTTTACAATAGAATATTTAAAATTAATTTTCCGTTAGAATCTTTAATTCACATGCACCGTTAGGTTTTTATTTAGTATTCAAAAGGATTAACTCTAGTCTTTGAAAAAGAAAAAATTGTTCATAGTTATTTGTCAATATAATTTTTTAGCCTTTAATATCTTTTCATTGTCATCGAACGTCTTTCAGAGGTCAGGATCTTTGGGAAAGGAATATAACGTAATAATCACATGCACTGTTAATTATTTTGTTTAAACACGGAAGGACAAAACAATGGGCGATTTTCACACTGAAAAATTTCACATCAGGTGAGTTAGATTTGAAAATGTGATATTAACTATGTATATACTTTATTATCGCATTACCAATTACATCCTAATTGCATTAACCGCAGTGGAGGAGAATAATCTATCCTTGAAAAACCGAGAGAAACTAAACAATCTTTGGGAATATTTAATACGATTTTACATTGAAAAATGGAAGGTCAAGGTTTTTAAATTAAAAAAAGACTTAATTGAATTTAATAAATTGTGCTGATTAACTTTAGGATTGAATACACTTTGTTTATATTAAATTGTCAAATGGGATTTTGAATTTACCAGCAGAAATATATAAATTCTCGCTGTGTTAACCTTTCTAAATTAGGATTAAACCTGCATAAATCCGCCATTAACTTTATTCACTCTCTTGATTGTGATTTGCCTCACGAATTGTGCCACTCTTCGATTCATTAGCATAGAAGTGAATATATAAGTGAAGGACACGTCGTGAAAGATGCTCTTTTCGATTGGCGTAAAAGTGGTTAATTAACTTCTAAGAGTTCTGTGTAGTTTATGCTGATTCATAATTTTTCAAATCTATTTCAATTTTCTTCACTAACAATTGTTCTTCAAATTGTGTTAACTCTCTCAACCCGAATAATTAGTAAGAAGTTACCAATCTTTTTAACTAATTGATAGTAAAAATTCTTACTAAAGTGAATTTGTAAATGAATCAGCACTAATACATATATGTATATAAATATATTTCATTAGAAACTCTTACTAATTCAAATTGCAATCGGTTTTAATAAATTCAAGGAGAAAGATTAGATACAGTTTTTATTTTTAATTGAAACATTATATGGATTCCTCTTTTCATTCATAAAGCATCTTTACACATTCCTGCGGAAATTGCATATGTGGCCAGACAATGTGTTTTAAAGACAAGTATATTATATAGATATATATGTACTATAATTATATAAAAGATAACTGGCGAAGAGCAAAGCGATATAAGATGATGGTTAAAACCCCATTAGCCAGGTGCTTCTATTTCTTCTTCAATTACTCTATGACGCTAGCTGAAGATTATTAGGTGAATTGCGTTTCTTACGGAGTCTGTGAACCACCTGCGCGCACGACAATATTACACAAATGCTGTAATGATTTTATAACTGTGACCACAAAAATAATTTCTAGAAAAATAGCCGCGATCAGAACCGATCATCTGCGAAATGTTGGAATTTAAATTTATATGCCAATTTTTAAGATACACTTCATCGAACAAATAACGGTTCAATAGATTTAGATATAACGGTAGAGAAAAATAAAAACTATAATATAGCTTCATTCATATGTATTTCCCGTCATTCTCATATCAATTGATTTTAAAACTCAACTAAGAATAAACAATAGTTTGAGTTAGGGTTGTTTGTTGATTTGATTAAGATATTTTTTTCCGTGACTTTTTATAGCAGAAACTTTTTATCATATTTTGCTCACATGATAAATATCTTGAATAGGCTACGTTAAACATTTGAATTTTCCTATTATTTTAAACAAATTAGAGAAGTAAAATAAACAATAAGGATTAATAACAATAAGTAAAGGTGTCAACAATTGATTATTTGATTATAATCAAATACATTATTGTATAATTTATTATAACACTTATTTGCAAAAAACTACTATATTTTTTAATGTAATAGTTTGGGCCCCTTGAATACATTTTCCTCGCGTCCCGCGGAGACAGGTGGGTTGCCAACCAGTAGGCGTATCCGGTTTATAAAAGTTAATGCAAACTACGAAGTATCATTTACACGAGAAAGTAGATCAACGTGAGATAACTATATTTTTTCCTTTGAGATAAAGTTGACAATAGAAGTGCTGTTCTCTGGAACTCAAAATAAGCACACCTGAGATATACTTTTTTAAAAGTGGAATTACAACAAATTTAAAGGTCAGAGATGAGAAAGAAAATATTTCTTACTTTTTTTTGTATGACATTTTTTTAATCCTGAGGAGGTAACTTTCATCTGTCTCTGTATATCTTTAAAATTTCCAGCTGAATAATTATTTTTATAAATGCATGTATAAACTTCATTTACACATATATACATCCGATAAGAGTTAATATTGAAAGAGTAGAGATGAATAAAAAATTTAAGATACCACACCAAGAATAAAATAATACGCTTATTGTGGACAATAATCAGATTAGAATAATTCTCTCTATATGTGTGTCGAGTGAAAAGATAAGTAATCTCACACATCTGGCTGGAATATATTGCAGAATTCAGTTATTTGTGAATCTGTGCATTCCGATATAAACGCATATATAAGATGCTATATAATTAAATTATTTTATTGGAGAATGTCGAAGCTTAGGATATAAACGAGTTTTATTATTATTTTCTTATCTATAAATAGTACTATATTTATAGCAAAACATCGGAAGATATTCGGGCATTCGGCGTGTGCACAGGTGTTTCATATGCAAACAGGTAGATGGAAAATGAGAATTAAATGAGTTCAAAACTATTACCAATAATACCGATAAACGAAGGATCTCTGAATTCCTCTGAATTCCGAAGTCAAGCCTTCACTGATAATTTTCCATATAAGATTTATATAATAGTAAAAATTATATACTTTCAGCGATAAAGGTTTATCGCTCAAATTTTTAGCGTACTCTTTTCGGAATTTCAAAAATTTCCATATTTTAAGAATTTTAAGAATTTCAAAGGATCTTGTGGAATTTTAAGAACTATGTACAGAAAATTTCTACACGAGATACAAAAAAAATTTCTAGGAATTTCATGGAATTTTAAAGACTCTTGTGGAATCTTAAGGAATTTCATACAATTTAAAAAGACCATATATTTCAATAATTTAATTTAATAAACAAACGCCTTTAAATAAAAATTGTATAACCCTGAAATCTTAAACTAAAAAATCAAAATCAAAATACAAATTGACGGCAATAATAGAAAATCATGGCACCTGTTACGCACACCTATCTTGAACGTTCTAAGCACGCTTATTAATGATACGTTGAACGATAGGGAAGTTTTTGCTGCAATGACGTTTTGTTGATTTAGCCCTCGATGATTCAGGATTGGTTGATCGGGGGCACGTGATACCTCTGTAACGGTCATGACGGGTCGTGCGTGACGACAGCCGGCGCACCCCAGGACCCCAGTGTGTTTTCGATCGGTTGCGCGTAATGTGGTACAGGTAAAAAGTGGTGAGAATTAAATTCTTCAAGTGTAGTCATTTTTATATATTATATATTTGACTTTAATTGTAAGTTCTAAATTTCTCGGAATACGTTCAAGCATGGGATTAAATTTACGTCGTTTCTTCAGCCGATCCCGGTGAGTTTTCTTATCTGCCTTTACATCGCAAACAAACTAAATTCAGGCAATTTATTGTAACGTATGTCAGACGCGAGTTTTCCGCAATCAATGATAATGTATTATAAAATCCGTTGAAACATAACTCATTGAAAGTTAATTTCTTTAAAAAAAATATGCAAATAATAAGTAAATAGTCATGTCATGTGCTTTTTTTTGTACTAAAGCTTATAAAAGTATTCTCGAATATCAAAATATTAAAATTTCTGAAATTTCTGAAGCAAAATATATGAGTGATGAAATGAAATGACTGCCTCAGTTTATGATTAAGCAAGGAAGTGGAGATCTGATGATCGAAAGGCGAAGCATGAACTTTAAAGAAAAAAAGAAAAAAGACCTTCCGTCGAATAACGTGTTATTACGCAGATGGAATCGTTGTCTGTTCTTTCTTTTACATTTCCAGACTATCGTGGAAATATCAACAAGATTTTAGCGCAAGGTTTCTATTTTCTAAAAGAGCACTTCGACGACTCTGAAGTATTTATTCTAATGTACTCTAAATTTCCTTTTTGGGTACGAATCCTCGTAATTAATGATTATTAATATCTCTGTGAATATCATTTCGCCTATCAAGATTGAAAGCATTCGGCTAATTATATGTTAATATATAATTGCGAGCGTGCAGAGTAATTTATTTAGATAATGATACTAGTTAACCCTTCCTGAAAGACTTTGAAATCATACTTTTATAGATGTATATATAATTGTATATGTGAATTTTTATACCAAAGATAGAGTTAACATAATTTACTATCTGTATGTAAAACTCTGCACTGATTTGCATAACTTTTTATTAGCCCCTTTGTAATTGTCTTCAGTTATTAATATCGCACTTTTCTGCAGGTGTTGACTACTTTTTTCTTATCAGGACTTGCTAACAAATCTCCGATGCATAAGTTGATATTACAGTATAAGATTAAAAACTCTGAATTCTCCAGCATAATTTACTCGGCAACTATATATTATTTTCTTATGTAAAAAGATAAAATCGAGTTCAATTTCAGAGTGCATCCAACAAAAGAAGTATTTTCAAGGAAAAATATAGCATATAAAGTTCCCTATTGCAACTATGGTTATAAATCGGACAAAAAAGTCAACTTCTGACATGATATAGAGTTCTTTCTGTGTTTTGGTGATTTTTTAATGCAATGCACTATCACTACATGTGATAGTGCATAAATAAATTGGAGGGAGAAAGTAATCATTGCTGCATCGTTGAAATTATCGTATGTCGATCGACACCGTTTTGATAATTCGATACATCGACAATCAGGAGAGCGAGCGTAGCAGGTTGTAACACTAGTAATTTGATAATCAATGAAAGTAAGAAACTTGGTATTACTACTGCGATGATTTGCTCTGGAAATCATACGAGTAAATTGATAATGTAGTATACATATAGAAATTTAGTGCGCAGAAGGCGATCCACTAAGAATAAAGTATGTCATGATAATTTCTTTGTCACGCGCGCGAAATCATATTTCCTACATAATTCAAATAAATATTCCTAGAATTTTTTGCAGGTAATGTTCGGTGCGAATACTTTCCGGTGGATAAATAATTTGGTCATGGGAAATCGTCTGCATGACAGCTGCTTTTCTAATAATGTCAAGTGCATCGTACCATCATTATATGCACAAGGACATTCGCGACCTTGAATTCTTCTAAGTCATCCAGATGTTAAATCTATATAATGTGCGTGCGAGACGGCACAAATAGATTATCTACGTTTTTTTCTTGCCTTATTAAATACTTGCCATTACATCACTTAATTATAGCTGGTTTTTAGGCCCAGAATTTACTATTATAACAAAACGACAAACAAATAATTTTCTGATATGGCGTCTAATAGGGTAGAGATTATAAAAAATCAAATCATAGATATATTCTTGAAGATTAATGCTTATCACTCAATACTGGTGGAACATGACTTAGCTGTAATGTTCATTACTTCCTTACTTTTATAGTTACATTAAAAATTTTCTAGAATGCAGATCCAGTTTATCCAGATATAATCAGCAATTCTCTGCAACCTTGCTTTATATAAATCAAAGCATCTTTCTCTAAAAATAAGAAAGAAAAAAACTGAAAATATTTTTCAGGTCTGTAATTGCTACTACCCTTAATGAATAAGCAGAAATATCTCTGCGGTTTCTGCAAAGACGCAATAATATATAGATTCAATCTATTTATGTCAATCTGCAATCTGGAGATATAAAATTTGTATTTCGATTTTCGAAAAGAAGGAAAAAAAATAGTCGCACATTTTCTAATTGTAGAAGATTTTTAAAAATGTATAATATTACTTTATATGATTATTTTATCTTCTGAGATTCACGAAAGTAACGTGAGACCCGAGTAATTATAGATTGCATCTCAAAATCTTTTATGAAGTAATTAGGATTTAGAGAATTAAGACGAAGAAAAGAAGTTTCATCATAAGAGAAAGTGAGCGAGTATTGTATGTTAATTATTGCTTAAAACGATCTAATTTCGATTAATACTTATATTGATGACACTGAACGCTTACACGACCTAGAAATTTTTGAAAATATTTTAAATTCTCTTAAAATTTCACGAAATCTTTTTAAATTCGTCAAAAATCTCTTCGGATTCCTAGAAATCTTTTGATATTTTTTTAAATTCCACGAAATTCTTTTAAATTCTTCGAGATCTTTTAATATCGTTTAAATTAAAAAAAAGAGCGCTCAATTTGAAAAGTGAATGCACGAAGTACTTATGTCTCGAATACAGCCGAACCTTCTCCGGAAAAAGCCGAAGCAGTACCCGGGAAGTCATGTGACCGACCGCGAAAACCGCCGAGCCGTTGGTATGTCAGTTCAGTGCCGTCAGTTCACAGGAACTGTTATGTACTCAATCACCACGTGTCGTTGAGTATGTAAGTTTTGAGTTATAAATTTCAATAAAAAATATTGTTCACTGTGAATAAGTGAAGAACAATTATGCATTTAGTGTAGCATATTTTCCTTTTGACTGTTTACCTTCTTTCGGTAAAATTTTTTTAATCAGGTGACTTATTCGTTCTTATTTAAATTCATATGTTTCGAACGTGAGTGAAAAGGCACACAGAGGATTGTTTTCAAACTGTCACTTCCTGAGCTCGTATTTACTTCCTGGTTGAATTTGACAGTGGAAGGGGAATTTTATTCCTTGTATTGTTTTTTAAATCATCATATTACTTTTCAAATTTGTATGTGCGACAGTGCGTGACTTTTGAGAACTTTTTGAACAGTGAAAAATTCTATCTGTAGGAGAGGAACATCATGATAAAGAGATTGACTCCGTGGATTTAGATAGAAGGTATGAATCTGTGATGTTTCAGTATTGATTAATAAAATAATCACCTATAGAATCTATTTCTTTTCTCAAATAATACCTGAAAATCAATTGACTCTTTATATGCTGATAAAAGTTATTAATTTCGACCAGCAGAAATTTCTTAGCTCTATTGGAGAATAATTAATCAGCTTCAGACCGTCTCAGTTATTATCATATGATAACATCAAGTGTAGATAAGAGGACAAGTGTATTTGTTTACATTTCTTCACATGTCACCCTCTAAAGAACTATTGATAATATCTACCTGCGCATTAGATAAAAGCATGTTTGCAATATGAATATGCAAAATGGGAAGTTGAATCGTCATCTAATTTGTACTATGCAAATTTGCACTTTACAAATTGACTATTATTATTCCTGCATCTATAATGACCTTTCGGAAAATTTCAGAGAAAAAAACTAAATCGAAAATCATAAAATTCAGAAAATATTGCGAATTTCTATAAAATGCCGAAGGCACGTGAAAGGAGAAGTAAAATTGAAAATGAGATCATTGAACGTTTGTACTGAATAAAAACAAAATTTGAGGAGAGAGTCAGACAAATATTTTGAAATGACCATCACATTTAAGTTTTGGAGTTGACAAGTTTACAAATTAATCACGTCTCACGTCCCTGATTTATATTCCTTTCTCAGAATTCTATCAAGAATTCCTACGCTTCGAATAATTATAGCTTCTACGCAATGTTATTGCAATCGATAAAAACAGGTTATCAGAGCATAATTTTCACATCATTGATTTTCACTAATCTGGCGATTAACCGATAAATTTTCTGATTCGAATAAATGAATTTTCGTCATTTTCTGTGTGACATCGATCAACTTAAAACTTGCAACACACTTAGTCATGGTTATTGGAAATTGATATCAAGAAAAAGTTAATAATACGTTAAGGCACTTCCGGATTAGGCGAGGGATTAGGGTTATTCATTTATCAAATCTATGAGTAGATAAGAACAAACATTTATTCACAAACTTTGAAAATAAATTGAAGATTTATTTGCCTTCGAATGAAGATATCTTCGAAAGTAAAAGAATGTGTCACTTTTCGAGTAGGAAAAACCGTTAGGATGATGTGACACAAAAAGACAAGACGATCAAATTAGTATGGGATTGAATTTACAATCGTTTGTCATACATTAAAGATAATACATGCCCATAGGCTCATAAAACATTGTTTACGCTCGTTTAACATCAATCCGTAACTTCTTTCCCATGGATGATTTGGCAATAAGAACAAAAAGTAACAGTTTCATATTATACATTTTTTTAGATAATTTACTGTAATAAAGACAGAAAGTAGAATAAAATCACCTTTTCTTGAATTCTTGATATCTTTTTATCAAGAAAATAAAATGCACCGCTGCACGTGCAGAATGAAATATCTGAAAACAGTATAATTTAAAGAAAGAACGATTTTCAGTACATTTGAGCCTTTACTTTAAATTTCCTCGACATAAACGACTTTGATATTGAAGCTCGCTTCCGCTTTTGGTTCTACACTGTATTTACCCTCTGCAGAATGCATACTTAATAAAATTGCATGTTATTCATGCATACTATATGCGAACATATCGCAGCAACTTATCTCGTTTAATACTTTTTACTCTTTCAATTGGATCAACTCGAGCACTACCATTCATTTTCATAGGCGTTCAATTTATCTGAAATTCAGACATTTTCCATCTTATAGATATACAGTTATTACGGTTGTGAAGAGGGTATCGTTTTAAATTATTCAGTGGGAATAATTAATGTTGATTTGAGATGAAAATGGATGAGTTTATATTCATCTCCAATCTCAAGCTTTCATTCAAAGTCTAATTAATATTCTCCTGGGAATAAATGAACGATATTTTTCATCAATAATTTTTAAAAGTATATCTTGGAGAGATGTGATGCTCTTTTTTGTCTATCAAGTGCTCCCAGATTATACTTTGCAAGGGCAAGAGTGAAATCTGATTACAAATTCCATCGCAGACAAAATAGAAATGAAAGAACGATAGCTCGGCATGATGATTGGAAAAACGAAACCAACCTCTCGAGCTAACGCGCACGATATAGTCTCCAAGAGCACTAGCGTAATCGCATAAGAAACCGCGGAAGTTGATTAAAGCGACTCTAATTAAAGGCTTACGGTCGATTCGGTCCCTTGCCTCTGCGGCAAACTCTGCGAGGACGATTCGAATGCCAAGGATTCGTTTCAGAAGACGTTACAGAGCCTAGTGCAATCTTCTTTATAACATACTCACGGTGATGCACATACATATAAGATTAAAAAAAAACAGAGCTGATTAACACGAATGTAATTAACGGTCGACAGACTCTATGGCTCTATAAGTTTTATAATCGCAGAAATCAGAGCGTGTTCTCGTAAAATTAAAGGTTCCTGGGAGTTACCGTTTTTTCATGTTAATGAAATTGCGAAATTATTTTTAAAACGGTATAATAAGACGAACATTAAATTAAATTCAGTGTATAAGAGAGTGCCTACCTTAGATAATGATTTTGAATGTAGATATTTTGTAGTAGATATTTTGAATGAGAATAAATCACGTAATTCAACTTGAAATGCTTTTTTTTATAAAGTTAAATTTTCAATCTTTGAATTTTCAACCAAAAATTGTTGAGTCTATATTTCTCTATTCAACTGTTCATATATTCTGGTATTCTTAATCTTTTTTTTTTGAATATTTGCTAATCTTTGAATATTCACTTGTGCAAATATGAACAAGTGTAAAGAGAAGCTTGAAGCTTCTAAGGTGATGTAAAATATTGTTGACTCAGTTTAAAGAATACAGCGCCTTACTCTTTTTCTAGACAGTAGCAAAGTTATTCATTTTTTATTAGATACTTATTTATGAATTCTGAAAATTTAGACAGAAATATTGCTCATGTAGCGTAGCTATATTTATAAAATATTTTTCAGAAATAATATTATCCGTCAAAATCTGAGGAAGAAAGTAGAGAAAACTTTAGGACTGCTGTAAAGCAATCAAACGGATTAGAGCATCTGGCGACAGGGTCAACGAAGGGCCCAGGTATAGACAGGCACGCCCGCAATTGCTTTACACCTTTACTACTAGAGTTACTCCTTAAGAACTTTTACCTAAATTATATAGAATCTTAAGTTTATAATAAAAACGGGTCTCCTGACCTACGACTGAACCTGGAAGTGCGTTTCCCAGTCAGTTCGTCTCGTACTATGATGTCGTCAAGATCATCTCGCCTCTTGACACGATCAAAAGTTCCTACTTCTCATTTTGTCAACCTTTTATAATAAATCAGTCTTTTTACTAAATATTCTTAATCTATTTATTTCACTCGTATAACCCCACACTCATATTGGACAGTATAACACATTAATAAAAATAAGACATCATCTATAAGGTGGTAAGATGTAAGTCTATAATTAGCGAGTAAAGTGGTAAATAAAAGATGATATTAACAACATGTTCAACGTCTACGTATGCAAAAGTCTCGTCTTTGCTGTAACGCAACATGAAAAGATGTTCCAATTATGCACACATGCTATTTATGTAAGTGTATGGTACTGGACAGGGGTACTTAAGTCGCACTATGTTTAAGTTCTAGTTTTACGATCTGCATAGGATCTCACAGTAAATAACGTACCGCGGCGATGTATCGGAAATCGTCGGCGATATTTGCGACAGAACCAGGCTAGATAACTGTAAAATGCGACCAAGATCGAGTCGCAGGGGGCACCTGTTTTCCACCTCGGTCATCGATGCCCGGAAAGGATGCGAGAATTGATACTGTCTGTTTTACACTGGTTTATGTAGTGCAAGATCACTCATTTCAGCAGAATATGACTTCATCTTACACATCAGGCCTATGCCATGAAATAGTAGCCCAACTCTCTAAATTCGAGTCAGTTATAATTTTTACTAATTTTATTATATTATTGACTCAATTCTCACTATACATGATGATGATTAATACAAAAATATCTGATTTATAGTTAGAAATGATTGTAATTTAGAGAAAAAGCAATTCAAAAAATTGAATAAAGAAATCAATTTTTCAAATACGTTACAATAAATAATTGCAGTTTTGTTTTTCTAAATCATACACATTTCTATAAGCCATAATAAAAAGCTAGTCGAAATTTGTAGAGCAGCAATAAAAATGTGCTGAATAAAACATATTCCGCCTAAATAAACCAATGGTTTTCGAGTAACGTGAAAATTTACATTCGTTTTCAATTGTGCTCTGAAAAGAGAAAACAAAAATGCCTTTTTCCGTGGTGACGAAAGCGATCGTAAAAGGAGGTATTTAATTCAATGACTTGACTCTGAGTGCTTGATTCGAATCATTTCACGAGTGCATTCTCGCAGGTGTGTGAAGGAAAATACAGGCGATTGTACCCACACATTTATACCATTTCAGTTTCGTAATTTCTCTTCGTTGTGCCGATCTAAATGTGTGTAATGATATTTATTTAACGTAAAATACGCAACACTCCAGTTCCAATATTCACGCGAGAGGAAAATCGCTATATTCAATTTCTTCATAATGTATTATATATTCTCTTGAATTATTCAGTGTACGTTCCTCATTTTAATTATTTTGAAATGTGAGAAATAATTGTAATTTCTGATGAAAAATTGAAATTTATTACCTCGCGAAGGAAATTCTTTATAATTTAAATTTTTTTCAGTTTTCAAAACTGTATTAAATGAATTAGAAGAAAAGTCCTAACATATATATCTCGACATATATATAGTCTCAGACTTTTTTCTATAGGAGAGATTAATGCGAACATTGAAGAAGCCATAATTTTCTTACACGATCAGCATTAGGAAATCCAATTATGTGGCGAATGAAGTGTCTGTTAGAGTGGAAAAAGTATATCAGGTCGATAGTGAACACATACAAAATTATATGTATATATATTTACATATATACATATGCAAGAGATACAGACTAAATAGGAATAGACAAATTTTTTTAAATTCAACTTAATGAATTTTAAATTCTTAATGTCGTTTCTTTTACAATCAATTAGACCAGACTTTATTCCACTCACAGAAAACACTCATGTTCGTATGTAATTCTCGTTTTCTCTATATCAACGTAAAATCCCTCATGCATATGCATTGAAATATAAATGACATTAATTTAAAGCGAAATCCATAATTCTACACAAGGATATTGGTTACGAATCACTTAACGACTTCTAGACAATTATTCAGGAAAAACATTTACTGCATTGAAAAATCGTTGAGAAGAAACTTTAAAAATAATTGAGTCTTAATTATAAACAGTTAAGGCGACGCCATTAAAAATGAAAATTATTTTAAAATACTGTTTCCTTGCATATATTAAAAAGTAATAATACATTTAAAAACTATATGTATAGTTAAAATACTAAATAAGCCTTAGAAATCATCAACTGATCTTTTACTTGTCAAGCGGTTGCCACTCAGTATAATGTATAATATCGGTAAATGCAATATATAAAAAGTTGCTGCTATAAACTCTCACGAGAATAAAAGTGTCTGGATGAGAAGATATAAAAGGTCTTAATTTTCATGATTTTGATCTGACTGCATTTATAAATACAAGTGCGAATGAAAAAAGAAAGGTTCGTGCGATCAGTTTAATGAGAATGCGAAAAAGAGGAAGAAAGTAAAGGAGAAAGTACTATACGTACGCGAGAGTAAGAAAGAAGTTGATTTTCTGTAATAGAATTCAAGATTGTTTATGATCACTGTGTAAATAAGCGATCCAAAGAAATTGAAGGAGTCTTACGAGTTTAATCTCGGTGGAAGATACATCGTGATTAAGACCTAAGAGGCCTATCAACTCCTAATATAAATATTCTACATCATTACCCGCATAACTGTGGCATTATAAAATTCTATCTTAATCTTGTCTCTTTTTCTTTCTTTTTAAATCATGCTTGTCCCTCTCAAGTCTCGCGCGTGTTCCGGGAAGAAGAGCAGCAATTAAACGACTCCTTAGCTAATTATCAGCATAATGAGGATTCAATTTATTCTGTTTGTCGATTCACTAGCACTCCCACATTTACCGTGGCATGAAACAAGAAAGGAAATCAAGAAAAGAGTATACTTTGAGGAAAATGAGCTTTTCAGTTTCCATTAATCTCAATATCTCATTCAATTAGTTAATTAATTATAAAGATTTTACAAACACTTAATTATATATATATATAACAATTATATAATTGTTCACATCTGTCAATTGATAAGCAAGAAAATTTTAATTCTCATACTACATTTTTTGTCCATTAATCCAATGGAATAAGTACTTATAATTGATCTTATACGCAAAGAAATATCAACGAATAATAATCTCTATGGCCAATCATTTTAACGATCTAGGCGATTATCTTTCAAGGTGTTATTATAAATGCTTGGCGTGTATGATAAATTGGTATTTTTGGTTGTGATTCGTTCTCATTCTATATTCTATGTACGTAGACTTTTCCCGTTGGGCGGTATAGTTAAAACTTAAAACATTATGCGTTCTCCATTGTTCAGATTTTCAATGCCTAACAATCAATGCTTTCCACACATTTACAGTAACAATAATTTAAAAGTATAATCTAATTTTAACTTTCTATTTTATTACAGTGCTAAAAAACAATGATTAAACCTTGTAGTATTTATTTTTTTGATCGGAGTTAATTTCGCGAAAAGGTGCAACAATTCACTTTCATTAATTATCATTAATTCGCCTCTTATGTTGGCCGTTAAAGAAAATGTATCCATTAGTGTTCTGAGACGAGTTGCAGATAATTGATCGCGTATTCGATAATCGTGCTCCTTTTTTTGTACTTTTTTTCGCACAACGCATTATGTTACGTCACATGCAGAGGTCGCGCATTTTAATTTTAATTGCTCTCCACACAGTCGATGAGTATTAGTATTATTATTATTATAGTTATTACTCATCTAGAAATAAAGTTCTTTTTAAACATATTGAGATCCTTGTTCCTTAAGAGACCAAGGAGTGATTACAAACACAAATTAACGAAAGGTTTGTCGTTTAGTGCTGATCATCAGAAGCGCAACAGAAAACTTCTTTTTATCATTTTATTTTCAACTTTCCAATAAATCGAGTATAATTTTCAACACACATATAGGAAGACATAAATTAGAAAACGATTTGCACGCTGAGAACACGAGCTATCATTGAAAATTGATAATCCTGGGTGTAATTACCGAGGTGTTAGGAGATAGAGGATCGATCGGGATGATTCGTTTTGCCGAAGGCGTGGGCTTGTTTAGAATTTAGATTTAGAGGCGTGCAATCCTTGGAAGGCCAATGAAATTTGACACGGTGGAAAATCGATGGCCCCACGGCCGACAAGTTGTTGCAATCTAGCAAGGACAGTTATCAACTTTTACGCGGGTCTTTACTGTTGATTCGATCGCGCTGGATGTTTCATTAGATCCCTCTTTGATTTACGATGCGAGCCACGATTTATCGCACATAGCAAACTTTCACAGTCTCCTTTGCCTCCAGCAATTCCATGCCACTCGTATTCGTTGTTGCTTTTATGTTGTTGATAGTTGTTACATGCAACTAGTCGACTCATCATGGAGAAATTGCACAGCGCAAGATATTTACGCGACTTGGAAACCCTCATCAAAATTGTAATTGTCGTAGCTCGTAATTCAACATCTCTACATAGATGATAAGAAAATCTTTGTATCAAATCTTTGTATGTTTGTATTTTACACATCAAAGTGAGGAAAGTGAATCGATCATCATTGAAGTGGTCGATCAAATTCTTCGTTCAATTACATCCCACTCTTTTAATTGTCGCAGAGACTTGTTCATTGAAAGCACTTCCACGGTTGTAAATTTTTCGGAGAATCAAAAATCCGATGTCTGAAGTGGATCCTCTCGCACGAAGAAAAAAGATATAATAAAGAATATAAAGAAGGGAAACCTGATAAAATATTATAGCTTGCATGAAAGTTGCTGGACCAGGTCGTTCACAATAATTGAGTCCGACTTTTGCCAGAAACGATAAGTCGAGGCTTGTCAAGATTAAAAACATTAGAAAACTTGTGTTATTATAAAAATGCAAACAAAAGTATTGTAGCAGCAGATCGAGATATGTAAAGTTAAAAAAGGGTCTTTTTTAATTTGAATTCATCCAATATTTTGTCTAAATGTTACCTAACTCTTAGTCAAAATGCATTTCGCTTTTTTTTTTAAGTGCGTCCCGTGCGTCTTCAGGGTTCACTAGTATGAGAAAGTGTGTACGTTGAATGTACATTGCACACGTGCGAATCGGAGGACCAGTTTTTTCCAGAAACTTTTTAAGGCTCATCACGAGGTCCTTGCAATCAGCAGAATCCAACTCGACCACTTCTTTATTCTTTGCTCAGAATACCACGAAATGCAGACGACATTCGGATGTATCATTTCGTACCATTGTATCTTTATGGCACTTTGAACATATAAGGATTGCATATTTAAGACAATTTTATTGTACGAAATGTTTTTCAATTATTAACATTCTTTAGATAAACATAATGAAGTTCGCTAATTTGCTTCACTTTGTTGCAGTATTTAATTCCATGGTTAAAATAATGTCCTGAGTTGTTTAAAGAGTGAAGAGAAAGACTGAAAGAATAATATTGATTGTAAGTCAGAGTCAAGTCTGCATTGTATATTATATTGTGGTCTTGAATGCATCGAACGTTCGATAAATCAGCGATTCTTCGATAGAGTTCCGGACCGTGACTATCCTTTTATTACTTCATATACGTGACCATATCTATTCAATAGTTTTCCTTTACCCTCTTCTTCTCGTGCAAAAATCGCAAACGAACAATAGAGAATCTGCTACTTTCTGCATTGTTTGAGACATTGTTTTTCCTTACACTTTTTAAATAAGAATAAGCATGATCTGGAACGCGTTAGTTTGAAAAATATACTGAAAAAAAGTATTTCTTAAGCATTTTGCGCATTTGAACATTCTGGA
The DNA here is from genome assembly GCA_904066015.1 of Synergus gifuensis. NCBI lineage: Eukaryota > Metazoa > Arthropoda > Insecta > Hymenoptera > Cynipidae > Synergus > Synergus gifuensis. The sequence continues at coordinate 1,481,923 of CAJFCO010000444.1, forward strand.
CAAATATGACAATGTTATATTAGGAATGTTATTTGACGCAGAAAAAAATACTTGTTCTCGCTGAGAAAACGTTAAACAGTCTCAATCAAATTAGCTTATTACTTCTCCAAAGACGGGAAGAAAAGAATCTCGCCTTATTCAGGAAAAGAGAAACGAAGCGAGATCAAGTTAAGATAGATTCTAGACAGGAATTTATCTTATATGGAGCAGTGACACTGAAATATAAGGGAAATTACAACAAGAGCGAATTGTCAAAGTTCAAGGTTAATTATCAACTTGATGACACTTTATTTTTAAGTAGCAAATGCTGGAATGAGAAATAATATTCAAGAAGTGAAAACCTCGTGTTTCTTGTTATATTAGTTTGAAAAATCATACATCAACTGCGGTAGGTATGAAATTATTTGAAGGTCGGATATGGACCGAATGAAAGTAGCATGAATTTATATCGAGGTCATCATGGTAGAAAGAGTTCAGCGGACATTCTTCGAAGGTATACGGTAATTCAGTGTTATGCACGGAATTAAAACGAGCGTCTCCAACTAGGAACGTAATTGTTGTAACTCGAGACAACAGAAAATGTTTTCTGACTTCGTCTCATTGAAGAATGCTTCATTACGTAACAATGACCTCTGTTTTTAAGATCAAGAGTCTGTTTTACGCCAGTATTATGTCAATTCACGTTTTTAACCACAAGAAATATATTTTCAACATACATCATATCCAATAATAAAATGCAACAAAATTTTTTTAAACGTTTCTTCTTATTTTATCACTTTCTAGAGTGATTCGCGCAATTCCTAAATCAAGCTTTTTGCAAATTGTTTGGTCCACGTTAAGAGATGATCGTTTCTCCATTTATTTATCGAGTCGAAGAAAATGAGAAATCTGAATGTTAATGACCCGGTATAGGCCAGAATCAGCCTTGATATTTAACGGTAAACCGGGTCTGATACCAGCAATATTCTCGGAAATGGCGAAAGTCGAATTTATATAAAAAGTGACTGGTGACATCTCAGAGCAGATTATTGTTGATCACTATAACAAAAACAATTCCTTCAAAAGGAATATTTTGCTCCTTTGAATTATGAGCTCTACTAATATACTGTCAATAGCACTTTACTTCAGTGTAATTGCGATTTTCTGACTACATTTTATTCTACATATATATCTCCCAACATGTAATTTAATGGAGGAACTTTGTAAAGTCAATATTCAGGACTTTATCACTTGATTGTTGGAGGAATAATTTATAGCACTTGAAAATACATGAAAGTAATGATAAACCTAAGTTAAGATGAATATACTCAATCTAAAAATCCATCAGGCAGTGACTGATTTAAAGGTCATTTCCTTTCTCTTCTGCTTTGCGATTTTATGTTTCTGATCCTGAACATCACACATATGAAGAGGATTAGGCCTGGCTTGCGTTTAATGCTTGTCAGCTTCCAAATTATAATTCTTAAATCTCAATGTGAGATTCAATTTGGTGGTTTCGCAAATGGGTCACTGATCCTATTTCTCCGCTTGAAAATGTGGATTATCATAATATAAATCAGTTAGAGTTGAATATCTTTTTTCACCCCATAAATTGTAGGGCATTTTTACCTCTAAAGCTCATAAATAACGATATGATAAACCAATATTTGTCTGAATATATGTAGTGGACAGTTTCGAGTGAAATGATATCAATAAAGTTGGACGTGTGAATTCAGAAATATTGACATGATTATAATCGATTTAAGGACTTAAATAATAATCTAAGCCGCCTCGTGCTGAAGGTTAGTAGCCTGGAGTAGCTAAGGCAACGACCTTGCTGGCAGGCTCTTCTAGTCTCTTCTTCAGATGTTCAAATGTACCCCAGCAGCATCCTGTTTACATCCTGGTTCACCTAACGCACCGGTAAATTCGATCTTTTTTCCCCCGCACATGTCACGATTAATACGGCCACTTAGCTTCCCATCGCGATAACCTCTTGGATAAGATTTTCAAGGATTAGATAGAATATTGCTTACCGGTATGGCTACTTTTCGAGAGCGCGGATGACACATTGATTGCAATTAGCATGCAATAAGAGCGTATTTGTTCCAGCTCCGGATGAAAGGGAAATTAGTTGCTTCAATGCCCAACAAAAATGATCTCTTTCATTAATCCGCTTCTGATTTCACTCTCAGAGAAATTGAGAGCCAATTAAATATATAAAATTGTAGAAAAGTTGTCACGAGTCATGGGATATCAATGAGTAGAGAGGAATTTTAATTGCAATTAGAAAGATGCATTGTCAGACTGCATTTAATAATGTGTAGCATAATAATAATTTGTTTTGTCAAGATAAGCGTTTGATTTGTTGGGAATAAATCTGTCGATATTCATCGCTGTAGGAAGTCAAGGAAGCAGAATGAAAGAAGTATACGAATAAGAGAAATAATATCAATGTAGCCACTCGCATGTAACGGGAAGCGACTGAAGAATTCAAAGTCGGTCTTAACGAAGTTATAACGAGCGGCCAGTTGATTAACTTATAGAATAACTATAACATTTGAAATATAACGAGAATACATGCCCAACAGGAACATGTGAAAGACATCGGCACTTTCTACTAATAAAGCCTTGGCAGCATACTTCGATGCGTATATCACCTGCCAATCAACGACAGGATCATTTTTTAGCGGTGAATGGCCTGTAGTTTGGTGCTTTTTGCTTCACGCGTGTCTTACATGCGGGTTCGATTATGCCGATCGCTTATGGCGTGTTGTAATGTTCGGTATTTACGAGACGATTACGTTCAAATCATATTATTCAATGTTGTATCAGCGATATAAAAAGTTCGTGCCGTTCTTTAACATAGAATACTTTTCGAGATACTTTTTCTCTGGATATGTTTCTGACACTATTCTCTATAGGCATGCAGAATTTAATTAGAAAATATGATATGAACAGGATTAAAAGCCAGCGGCATATGAAAGTGATAAGAAGCAAATACCAGAGATCGTTGAGCCTTATCTGCATAAAAGTTATATGTAGAGAAGTCGATGAAAATTGCGAGATGTAACTTATATGCTTTATAGAGTACATCTATAGAGTAGATTACATTGAAAGCCAGTGAAAGCTTTCTTCACGGAAGACTCAACCGGCGAGTAAGGTCACGTTCTGGACAGCAGGGCATAGTTTACTATCCAGCATCGTGTTTCATCTCCTTCTATGTTGTTACGTTAACGCGCTCATTACGTATCCTGACTATGTAAAAGTTATTTTCTGTTACGTGTTACGAACTACGTGCCCGATTATGTATTGCCTATCTTTCACGCAACTCATATTATCGATGCTTTTATGCAAAAGTTAGATTAGCATCTGGATTCTGGATATTCAAGTTTCTCCTATCATATGACAATTTATTTGATATGGCTTTTCTATAAAAAATAATAAGTTACTGTCAGTTCCGGTCTTGTTTCCTTGATTTCAATATTTTCTCTGTCTCTTGCTCAAGCAGATTTGCATTCATATCACTTGAACAATGCAAGAACGCACTTTTTTCTAATGAAAACAGATTATTTACTTTCGTCGGAGCCTAAGGCATTCGCAAAGTAGTCGCATTGTATATTTCTGAGAATGTAGGTTGATTGTGGCAATTAACAACTGAGCTGGGTCGGATTTGTTTCTCTTGCAGCATTCAACCGTCCGGTTAGTCACGAATTGACAGTCTCTGGAAAAATAGTCAATTTTCGCAATGAATTGTAATTTAAATGTATGCAAAATCACAACACTTAAACGACTAACAAAATCTTCTTATACAAGAAATATTTATGCGTCCCAAATTATATATTTCAAAGACCGTAAAAATTTAATTGATTTTTTTTTCTGATTTTATGTGTGCAAAAACAATTCAAAATAGCAAATAAGGTGTCTTGCAATCCTTTTTTAAGTCTAGAAGAACTTGAATGTTCTTCCTGGTAATTCTGTTTTGCATAACGAGAGCCTTGAAAGTAATTTCCTTCTATCGTTCTAATTTGCTTTCCGTTATCGATGAACCGTCTGCTGGAAATTGTCTTACTTAGGCTAACTCATGGTAATATACTTAGCTGAAAGCTACCTTCGTAAAAAAAAAGAATAACAGCGGAAAGAAATTATTTTTTACAGGTGTGTGAGGTGACTCATGGGCTGTTATTGTAACGCCGATAACGTCATTCGTCGATAAAATGATTTGTTAATTATATTTGAATAAAAATAGACAATGATATGTGTTTAGATCACGTTTTCAAAAAGACATTTCGTCATTTGGAAATCAATATTACTTTCAAGGTAAAAACAAGAAGAAAAATTCGAATTTAATTTCTTCACTCGAATATAAATCTTCTTATATGCAACAATAATATTAAAATCTTAGACCTTGAGACATAAAAAATAAAAAATAAGAGAAATATGATGCAAGGACGAGGTTGAATGCTCGATATATAAAATGGAAGATTAACTCAGTGCAATCTTTTTTTTTTGCAAGAGAGGAAAGGGAAGTCTTGAAGGATATTAAATGATCCTATCGATCGTGCATTCGACCGTGCGAGAGGGGAGGCTTGATGCCTGATATATGTAGAATAAATAATCCATGCTCGAGAGTCTTGATAACTTGGATAAAACTGAAATGGATCCAGCCAGGAAGAAATAGCTTTGATTGGTAGCGGAATGGAATTGATTTAACGCTCGCGTGTCCAGGTGAACACTAACTAAACACATGTATGTAACACATACCCTATCATTTTACCAAAAGTTTACAAGTACATCAGAGTGAACCAAAAAATAAGATTTTCATCCATTTTATAAAACAACACCCCTACAAATTGTTACTTCTCGTGTCAAACTGACATGTGACTTTTGACAGAAAGCAGAAATTTTCCTTTTAGTTGCATACTAGAAGAATGCTGAAGAATTTTAATTCTTAATTATTTAATTTTTAGAACTAATTTGTCGTTACTTAAAAATTGTTTAAAGTTATTCAAAAATTCGCATTTTATTCAGATTAAATTCATGAACATTTCTTAATAAAACATAATTCTTAATAGACATTTTCTTTCTGTTCCAGGTATGTACAACGACATTTTCAGAGAAGCATTTAAATAAGCATTGAGAGGCTTTCGGTGAGTGAAATCGAGATTTGAGAAACACACAGAAACACCACGACGATACTTAAAAAGAACGAATTCAGTGCAATAATTTCTAGAAATTATTCAAATTATTTTCAACTTGGTAACAAAAATATATATTTTTATTCATAAGCTGGTTTCATATTTGATGAAACTTAATTCATATTAAGAAGAAATCCGTCTGCTTAATAATGTATTTTGTAACGATATAATGGTTATCACGCGTTCCATGAAGCTGTGAAGATAGGACAAAAGATAAATGTTCATTAAGTTGAATAATTTCCTTGAAAAAATTTCCACCTAGAGAGGATTTCATATTGTCATGTGAGGCAACTATATCAGTGTTTCCTCTTCCCAAGAAAAAATGTAATACTAATGTCATACTAATGTACTATAAAATTGGCAGGTTGTTAATTCTTCCATGTCATAAAACTCCTTTACGCGATTTTTTTTATTGTCTGAAGAGAAAAATTGAATTCCAACAAGTAATAACTCAAACTTGATTATAAATCTAACCAGATGAATAAAAAACTAATTATTTACCCCTTTTTGAATTGTAAATTCTTTATGCTTCTTTTACGATTCTTAATATCTTGTAATTCATTTTTAATGATTACCATCAAACCCTGAACTTGAAATATTCCATGATTCCACTTGCACACATTTTTCGAATGATGACACCTATGTAAGGCAACCTTATAGTGTGGGTGCATAAAATATTGTCCTGTTATGATGGCAGGGTGGCTGAGGGGGAAGGGTAGTTAAAAAAAAGGTGGCGACATTGAAAGGTTGCAGCTGTGTTGCAACTCTGACGCAATCTGTAAACGACTATTCGCATATGAGAGTGCGTACTTCACATATGTGAGACTCGTTTCTACGAGTTTTGCAAAACGCAGTCTCTCTCTTAGCGGCAGTCCTGATTAGTCGCCTTTTATTCTTGCAATGCTGTTCAAATAACGTGAGTAAATCTCTCTCGTTTGAAAAAAGAAGTATTCCCTTTTTTAAATCTGTGAAATCTTGTTGCCACTTAATTATTGTATGTACTTGACTACAGTTGAAGATCATTTTATAAAATTAATTTACAAATCTTAAATAAGGTTTAAATGTCATTTCAAAAAGTCGCGAAGTTTTATTCTTAAAAAATGAAAATGACATAATAAATATATATTCAGGATAATCTAATTTCTGTTATGCAACTGGCTCTATTGTTATAACGATCTTCAATCACTAGCAATTTTAATGCGCATAAATCATGCAATATTTATTATTATTGTGTCGTTACATTTGGTAATGTTTTTATTTGACAGAGATTTCGTTCTAAACTTCAAATCACTTCCCTCTTATAACTAAACAATCTCCTTCCAAGAATTATCTATTATATGGGACATTTCTTCACTTTTATGATTTCCTTTCATCTTGTCATATTTTTTTACCTCTACTATATTATCCAACTTAGTTAATAGTTTTTAACCGCATAATTTTTTATATTTAATTAAATATAACGAAAAAGTAAACCACATACTAAGTTTTAAGCTCGCATAGTTCCGCGTAAATGTGGTTCGTAATTTTATGCGAAAAAATTTGTGAGGAGGAAAATTGCATCCATTTACAGACCTAGCACATGTCGCATATTATAGAAATTAGAAACTGTGCTCTACCGGGTTATGAGAAACACGCGATTGTCGCGCAACTTTCTCCATTGATTTGCGTTTGCCTCCTTGACCGGATATCGAGTAAATCGAGCCCGCCTCTCGATATTGAGTGAGAATTGAGTGTACGCGTCTTTTGCAAGGAGGTTCTATAGTGTCCCAGAAAGATTTGATCTTGCCTAGGTTACGTCTCTCGATACTGGAATAAAAACTTGTCTTAGACTACAAATCGCACATTATTCATGATTTCATGTTGAATTGTTCGTGTGAACTTTAAATCCTCTAAGCTCCAACAACTTGAATTTATTAAAATTTGGATATCTCCAGTTTGAAAGCATCCCGCGATTGTTTTGTCGATTTCGAGTACGCAAAAATCATGGATGACTGATCGATAATTTTTTCACGAGTCAGTGCACTTCGCCATTAATTTGAGAGAAAGTAGAACGCGCGATCCGTCATCTCACAAATGACCCACGGTCATCATCATGACGACGAAGAACGCGGTATTTCCACCTAGAACTACGTTTCCCAACATCAAGGACGCATCCCGGATTAATATTGAAAGCATTGCAAAAAGGTGGATTCTTCAGGTGAATCATTGATCTGATAAAAAAGTTAATTATCAGTTAATCATGATTAACTGATTCTATACGTTCCCTATAAAGAGAATAACTCAGTGACTACTAGGAATCTGAAAATTCTACAATTATTTCAATCACGATTTTGGAAAGTCAACAATTTCTCGTAAACAAAAAGGACTTGTAATTTAAATTACAATTGTTTTAAACTCGAGAAATCACTCTCTGATTTCACAGTACGCAATATGGCTTCTTTAAAAAAAAAACAGTTCACAAAGAGATGTTATTAGTTGGTAGTTTCCTCACGTCTCGAGCGTTGGATTCGTTTCACTTATTCGATTGGTTCGTCCCTCAACGTGTATTGATTTAAAATTACGTAATGAGAAAAACAGCATGTAGTATAAAATTGTGTTCTGTTGAAATACAGCAAAACATCACGTGATTCAGAAATATTTGTTAGTGTATCATATGTTACATGGAAACTCGGATTTACTATAATATAATATATAATGTCATCTTTAAGAAACCTAAGGTGAGAAAATTCTAATCATAGGTTCCTCTTGATTTTATCAATTTCGCTAAAGCAGATTGTTACACCTACTCTGACGGCAATAATATATCAATATTCGAGATCTTGATATAAAACCTAATACGCGTGTACCTGATATATTCTTATTTGGAGTCACGACTGGTTTTGGCAACGAGGCTTTTCTCACACACAAATTGGACATTACGCCATACCAATTGTGGATTCACGCGAATTCAATAAATTCGAATTTCAATAATACCATTCCTATTACCCGTAAAACCAGCAATTTATCACCAACCGTTGCACAGATCTGAAACACATGTAGTGCAGCTAAATTTTGAAACGAACTTTGCATCCGGAAGTACTACATATTTATCAGGTTTAGCCCCAAGCAATGATAGAATTTTAATTCACTTCGACCAGTCAGAAACAAAATGAACTCAATTTCCAGCGAACCAGGAATAAAAGTCGGTTGCAAAATCCTACCGATCGCGATAAAGTCCTACCACGTCAGCGTCAAGCGTCAAGAATTTATCTTCGTATCTTCAATGGAATCTCCTATCTGGAATTTCAAACGAATCATTTATTGTTCGTTTAAAAAGTATTGTCTTTTTTCTCTTTCACTTTAGTTGCATATTTTGTGCTTAACTCTTCTTTTTCTTTTTTTAAAGAAGCAACTAATTTGTACAATTTTATGCTTACCATTATTTATTCTTACGATTTTCAGGAGTTCATATTTTAACAGATTTCTGGGTATCTTGAAGTATTTCGAAAAATGTCCAAGATTCCAAGTCAATTTAATGGAATTTCGGGAATTTGAAAGTATTTCAGAGAATCTAAAAGTAGATTTTTAGAGAAGAATTTATTTCAAACCATTTTGAAAAGCACGTATCCCTCATCATCCAACCTGTCTGATCGAATTTCACTCATTTCGATATCATGTCACGCCGATAGTTTCCTCGTTCTATGGGGCTTCTTGTAGACCACTCTGTCTCTCCCTTTCTATACCTGACAATCCCTCCATCTCTCATTACATAAGTACACGTTGAAGCTAAAGAAAGTCGTGGGAGTGTAAGCTGTTACGATTGACGAATGCCCTTAGGACATGTGAAAGACAGTCAAGAAAATTGGAGATTTAACCACATACATAGTTCGTTTCCAGAGAAAAGTTCTTTTCAAAATCTTGGGTTTAATCCAATCTTGAATTTAATTCAATGTTGGATTTTAATCCAAGATTTTAATATTACAAAAGTAACACGAACTTTGTCGTGATTTGAACTGATACAGTCTTACTGCAGAGAATAATCCCTTCGCAGTGAATCGATATTCGATCAATCGTTACAAGAAAGCTTATAACTTATTAGCTTATAAGCTTCACATTTCGTTGAAGCTGATAGAGTGACGTTTCTTCAGGACGCGAGAAAACTCGTCGGGACGACATTGTCCATATCCGAGAACGTCAAGGGGTGAAACAAGAAGATGTCCTGTGCAACTTTCCTTTAACGAGAGCTTGTCGATGAACATATGGATATATAATTTATGGAGATGTCCTTCTGACTTCGTAGCACACTCTTGGATCGTGACATGCAAAATTTCCAAAGTTATTAGGTAACCACTTTCTTCTTCTTCATCATCATCGACAGAGAAGTCTTTACATACCTTAATCTTAATTAATTATCGCATTCTGAAAGTATCAAGATCTTTGTTAATTCAACAATCTATTCTACGATTTTCTTTCATGAATATAAAACTTCTTTTCAAGAATGCTTTACAACTTCTCAAGATATCAATCTTAATTCTTATGATTTAATCCGACAGTATCCTAATATCACATTAGAGGCAATAGAAAGCCATTGAGGCCAAAAGTGCGGATTGTAACTATTTTAACGTAGCCATAAATACATCAGGAGGTAATTAAATTTCTATTTCCTTGCGCCTCTGACCGAATTCTCAGATGAAAATCAAACTTGGTGTATTTCTAAAAGAAATCTACAATAAATGCACCAAGAAATGATTTTATATAAATGTTTATTCTGGATATTTATAGTAGCTGATGGGTGCATCGATCGTTTAGAAACAATTAATAAATCACTATTCTCGCTTTCACGGATCAGAGAAACCGATTAGCAACAAGGACTCGACTTTCAATGAGAAAGAAAACAACGGTGGTTAACCGCAAGAAATAGTAAAGCAAGCAGGTGATCGATTAATTGAAGTTTCTCAGAGGAAGAGTGAAATGTGTTCAATGGATAATGTGCATGCATATCTTCTTATTTTTCATTTGCTTTTTACAAGTCTTCGCTATTATAGGATTATATGTTTACGATATTATGCAAGCTGTCATTCAAGGATGTTGTACTTAGCCATAGGATATGCGCAATTTCTGAATGCCATTATTCAATTTTTCTTTCTTCCGATGTCGCTTATCTGAATAGATTCTACTATAGATATGAAAGTCACTTCTGTGATTACATAATCCTTTGTTACATATACAATTTTACAATCGCACACAGATTGTTTCAATTTCATTTTGGCGATGGTGGAAAATTTCAGATAGAGCTCAAAGTTTAAAAGTTACCTTCGCATTTCTAGACCACTTACATATGATATAAAATTCTACTCTCCCGACAAATTGCTATCATTTGAATTTCTCAGTAATCATAATAACTCAACAATATGAATCTTCGTTTCCTCTTCAATTAACTCTCCCCTTTCTTCAATATTTCTCCATCTTCTCAAAGCCTTGCTCATGTTTTTCGCCTACGTCACTCGTTTTATAGCTCGAGTGGGCACTAGAAAAATTCCCAGCATACTAGAGGTCCCTGCTCTGAAGAATATTCAAGGAAGACAGGTGCTGGAGTCGAGTGAAATAAGAAAAGTGCAAAACTGGAGTAAGAAGAAAAGGAAGAAGAAAAGGAAGAAGAGAAGGAAGAAGAAAAAATGGAGAGATATAAGTGCAGGAACAAGAAAAGCTGCAAGAGGTCTCGTCGTTGAGGTGCAAGAAGTAGAATAAGAAGAAGCTGAGACTGAAGGAATTTGGACTTTTTGTCGCGTTAGCACACACACCCTCGGACATATAAATACCAACACGTTACCTCGTACAGATATATCTTCGACATCATAAGATTTCCCTCCTGGTATCATCTCTTCCCTGTTCCACAACCTTCATGAATCATTTCGTTCTCGCTTTATTTCTTGCCGAGTCCTGTACGTATTTCTACACACAAATACACACGACTACATATACCTGCTCAGGAGGATGCAGTTAACTACAGAGATAACCACCTCTTTTATCCTCCTTCACCTTTTCCTCTTCGCGGGACGTCCCGAGGAGGTCGCGAGCAAGGCCACCTCGAGCATTGCCCTCACGATCCCATATCAACCGTTCACGTATTTGTTGAATGAGCGCACTCACTAATGGCATAAAAAATGTGTCACCTTCATTTTTTAAATCTTTTTTGGCCATTCTGTTATGTTAAATTGGCGAAACTGTTAAAGTAACGACAAAAAAGTCACGAATTGTTAAGTAGTCTCGATTTGTGTCCCACATATAATTACATAATTACATAGGTGTTAAATAAATGGTTGAAAATTTGTTACCTTAAGAAAGACCATCAGCTTCTCAAGCTCGACACCTGTGTCAAGATCATACGTGCCACTATGAATTACACACATATTGACATTGACCATTTGCCTCCCGATCTCGAGTATAAAAGCTGCGCATGACATGCGTAGCGCATTACGTGACTCCTATATAAAAGCGACTTTCGCATTTATGAGGTGCTCTCACGTGAACATATCAAAAGCTTGATATTTCTAGAGAGTAGTGGTGTTTCTTTAACGGTAACGTCACGGTGAATTGTCGTCTTTGACATGCACTGAAAGCAAATGCAGAAATTTGCACGCGATCCATCCTTACGTATTATATGTTACAAGTAACATGTTGTGTAATCTTGCATTTTATGCATGTTTCTCTTCTACTGCAGGTTCGATACATAAATGATTACATAAAATAACATCACTGTAAATTCTGATTGAGAAGAATACTGGATGATTGAGTATATGTACAATAGTGTTGAAAACACCAGAGCGCAGATTCTTGAGGATTTAGCTTCCAGCTATTGTTTATAAACACGCCCTTTCAATTTTACGCGGCCATAATGATATATGCAAATGATTCGTAGTGTCACATACCGCGCCTCTCATAACACTAATAACAGTGTAGAGTCACATATACTCTCTTATAGTTTTACGCGCCATATAAACCGCAAACATGTGTTCTGTCATGCCGGACAAGAACTGACCTCTCCTTTTGTTTTCTCCCACTACACAATTCCTTCCACCTGGATTCACGCATACCAATTGACCAGCACTCATTCCTATGTAACGACATTTTTTTTAAAAGAACAATCTTTTTTTTCTTTTCCTTTCTTTTTACATTCTTTTCCTTCGAGGTGACAAAAAACCAAATGAGACCAGAGGTGATTTGTATTCTCGAGTATAAGAACTACTATACCGAGATCAGTGATTCTTAACCACAAACTCCATGAAGTCCTTTTGCATTCGTAGTATATTTTAGTCGACACATAAATGTGCAAATACGTGTAAGATTCTGATCGTCGTTTCGTATTTGATTTATACTTGAATTTCAAGACAAAACGCGGAATAAATATGCGATGTTCAATTTTATGTTGGGAATAATGAATGTCAGTAATAACAAAGATGAAACTTATGGTGGCTAAGAGAAGTAATAAAATCATCAGCAGAACTAGTGTCGATGACCTGCGAAGTAGATGAACTAAGCAACCGATCTATGGAAGGAAAAATCCATCTTCTAGTTGCACGATAACTGCCCGCTTTAAGAAAACGAACGCCCCGTAAACGTCTTTCAGAGTTCCTATAAGGACGATTAAAGTCTTCGGAACGTTCAGAAGATGTTTACGGGTATTTTATGCTATCAGGATATCCATCGGATGACGTTGGTTCTTCCTGTTCGCTGGGAAGAAACAGCATTACGGCATATCGACGAGGACAAGTCTTTCCTTCTGATGGACGGAGGCTGTAATGCAACTAGTGGAAACATCAATCTTACAATTGCTGCACGAGTATAAAATACAAAATGTTGCCAGTTGCAATTCTGGGCGTGGCAGGGGCATCCGCAATCATTTTCATCTCTGGTTCGCAGAGCATTACGTCCTTGAGAATTATGGCCTTGAGTTTTATGAAAATTTCAGACTGTGAACACCTTATTTCTCCCTACAAATCGCATATTCAAACTACGAAGGCAACTGTCACGTCTGTATAAACTATGAATTATAAGTTTCACAGTAGAAAAGATGAATATTTACCTTTTAAATGAAAAGACGCACGAATACAAACATTTACATCCGAAGAAGTAAAGAAATAAATTTGAGAACAAAAACCAGTTTATGTTAAAGCCAAACCAAACAAAATACAAAATTCTCCACTAACAATTTTACATCGATTTATAGTCGATCGATCGGCAGCCCTATTTTCCGATTTTTGCTCATTCCCACAGTTGTGTAACTTGCAATCCTCGTGAAAACCGCAGAAAATTACAACGGTCAGATCTTGAACGTGCTCGAAGTTGAAGCATTCTAAAATTCTAAAGTATACACTCTGTTCAAAGAATTTAATGGCTTCTGAGCTCCCGTGTACTTCTGACAAGGTATAATGGCACTTAGAGCTGCCCTTAGGAATATAAGTACGCACGTAGGCTATATGATTTTAGGATCAAGGAACCTGGGATCTGAACAATCTTGACTCGTTCGTATAAAATCGATAGATTTTTGAATCGTGAGGTGTAAACGATTATTCTAAGCGCTTCGTGAATACGCTCGATTTACGTCAACGAGGTGCTTGCAGCTGAAAAATTATTGTAGGAAAAAGAGCTTTGTTGATTTGATTATTTTGTAACTTCATTTGTGCAAAATTTCATGAAAGGAAATAAATTTCGCTGTTGAAATATTCCTTTAAATATATTCTCTTAGGAAATTCTTTATGCGTAGCAATCTTAAATTTAAATTAAGATTTTATGGATAATTTATAATACAATTTCTAGAACGCATTAAAAACTAGTTTCTAATTAACATCTAGCTTTGTCACTGACATTTGAGGCATTTTATAGTTTATAAATAAACTGAAATGCAAATATCTCGAGGCTTTTGTTACATAATAAATAACGATAAATAAAGATAAGTAACCAAAGCGATAATAATAATAATAGTCTAATATAAATTTAATGGATTGCACCTGTTTTGCAGGTATTCATATATTACTTAAGAAATATTCTGGTTTACTTTCTATAAAAAGTTACCAAGTATATAATTAAACTAATAATAATAATTGAAATTACCAGATGGATCTTGGTTTATGAAATACATAGAAATCACTATTCAAAAAATTCAATTTGCTATCCTTTTCATGTTATTATTCTTTGCTCAAATTCCAAGTCATCCTGAATAATAATCTCGCCATATTTTATGAACCGTGTTACGTTTACAGCCTAAAAAAGGTGAAATGATTTAAGCTCGGCTAATTACAAGTAAATTTTCTTCGACTCACGATTGAGAGTAAGAAAAAGTTATGACCGTAACTTCTTGGACATCTTTATACAATGCAAACTTTAGGGAAACACTAAAAAGTGGAAAAAACGTAAAATATATTATACGTAAAATTATATAATATACGTTATCACCTTTCATGGATAACGAAACTTTTTAAGACTTAATTAAGTTGAATATATACTCTAAATTTCAAAATCGATTATAATATGCATAAAAAAGATCTCCTCAACTATTATATAACAACTTTTTTGGGCGATCATCAGTCAAGTGCAGAAATGTATTCTTTTTTTTCCTCTCATTGGCACTTATTGCTCGAGAAAGCGTGTCCAAGTCAATGATGATTCCCTCACGTTGTGGTGGTCAATGTCGAGTTACACGTCTTTAAAGATAATAATATGTTTCCTACTGTGAACACAATTCTTAAGCAAGATTTGCACTCTCGCAGGGAAAAAAACAGAAAAATAGAAATGGAAACGCTGGTCTCTTAGAAAATTGTGAATGAAATCGATAGAATTTTTTTAGGAAGAGAAATTTCAAGTTGGTGGTGAAAGAAACAAGCGACGCTTTTCGATAAAAAGTTATGTTTTTATAATAGATATTTTCTACTCATTAAATTGTAAAATTAAAATCTTACTAATTTATGACTTTTAACATGTATAATAAAACAATGAGAGAGGAAACGTCAACCTCGAACTCAACGAACTTTATCTCTCGGTTTATGACAAATGAAAGTCTCATCTTGTAGGTCGATGGTTAATAAACACCAATTTTGTGTGTAGAAAGACTTTTACGGTTGATTTCACATTTGCAAATTTTTATGGTCAATGTAATAATTATTCTAATGTAAAAAATGCCTTTAGTTATAGACGTGAAGTTTTAAACGTTTAAATGAACGAAATATAACTTTTTCCCAATTTTTTTCTTACAGAAATATTTTCAATGCAAATAAATCCATATTTTAATACTGCTTCTAGATTAAAACTCAATCTATACAAAAATTCGTTCATTTGAATGTTCAGAACTTGAATCACATTTAGTTAAAATGAAATACTATGATTTGAATCTAAATGAAAACAGTTTTATAAATATACAAAAAGTAAATTATGCAGTAAAAATGCACCAGGATCGAGAAGAAGAATTCTGAGAAACAAATTAAAGAAATAGTCGAGTAATCAAATATAAAAACCAGAAAATAGTGTAGTTCAGAACTGGTGCTGGACATTGCAAGAAAGTATGAGTACGTCCATATTCTATTATCCTTCATTTTCTTTCTCACTGGGCCAAAAAAAAGTATTTCTAGGAAGAGCGAGTGTAATACAAGAAGTGATGAAAATAAATGTCAAGAATTTTGTATTAAAATTATAAAAAAAGGAAATATTTATTACCGAGCTAATCAGTTATTCCTCCATATTAATTGTAATAAATTTTATTAAAGTGCAAAAATATGGAATAGAGAGAAGATATAGACAAACTGAATTCCAAGATTAGATTGCACAAGGGGTGTCTTTGGAATCTCATTTAAACGTGAAATCGAATCGTTTATCCATAGAAAGCAAGAAGAATTGCACACACATACAAACATGTACTTTTACAAAATAACATCATGCGTATTTACCCCTTGGCATTACGCAAGTTATGCAACTCGTTCCGGCAACGAAAGAAAAGTAAAAGAATATAAGAATGTAAAAGAAGAGAACTATTATGTATCGAAAATCGACTCACGATAATAAATTGCATATAAATTTACAGCTCATAACGTAAAATACGTAATCACTTTTTGAGCATAAAATAATATTTTAAGTCTTTCTGACTCTTTTGGAAAAATTCTTAATATATGTTAATCACTGGGGGAATTTGTTTAAGAAATATTTTGTAATTCAATATTACCAAGCATAATTTAAAGGTCATTTGCGACTGGTCAATTGAGCATGTCTAATTTTCCCACTACCATTTTCCAATATCGGACAGATTGGCAGGAAATAATAAGCGTTTACCAGTGTAATAAATCAATTTCCACACACAACCTGAGCATTATAATGCCATAAACAACCATTATCAATGTTGCTCCAAGTCAAACTAAACTGACCGTTTAATTATTCGTGTTTTTGAAAAATCAAATTGGTCCATGCGGGATTTATTATCAAACAGAACTCGGCATGATATTGAAATTCCGAAGGTATGTCGCATGAAAGCATTCCTTCAATTATTATTTATCGCATGTTTCTAAGACTGGTATATAATCTTTTGCGTTTCCTGGTAATTGCGAGAATGAAACTTCACATTCCTTTTACTTATCCTCATCGGGGACTAACATAATCTTAGATCGATTTTACGCTATCGTTTCAGTCTTGATATTTATGCCGATTATTCACTCTCGTTATAAGTGTAACGATCGCAGAGCTTATCGATCATGCGAATTAGAAAATGGAATGTTCATTAAGGAATCCATTATTTGTCTCCCTCGTTACAAATTTATCTTGATGGATGCAAAGACAGATGATTAAGTTGATTACTCGTATTGATTTATGGGCGGAAAACGTGACTTGATTCTTACAATGAAGAAATACTCAAAAAATTTATAGCGAAAGTTTCGATACAATTCTTAATTAATTAAGTTAATTAGTTAATTATTTAATTACTCAAATTAAAGTATGATTTTAATTTTTCTTCTATTTTTGTTTCAGGTAAGTGCTGAAAAATGAAAATCGTAAGAATTGTAATTTCTATAGATAATGGGTAAGCCACATTTTAAAAGTAGAAATCTAAAAATAAGATAAAGGAGAAAATGTTGAGGAATTTTATGAAGAGATTTCGCTGCAGGCTTCTCACTGTGATTCTAAAATTGTCAGTTATTCACCTGATTGTTGTAACGGTGATTTTATGCTTCCTGTCGGATGAGAGAAACTAGACTACTCTCAGTAGAAAAGCATAGTTAAAAAGACGACTTATTATTGTAAATAAATAGTTCTAATTTCTCCCATTTGAAAAGAGCTTTAACAAAGTAGTAGTTTCTTGTAATGTCACGATCTTGTCACTCTTCAGCTGACAGAAAGAGTTTCAATCTCTGTTATAATAGAAAAGAGAGTAACGCATTTAAGAGAAATGTTCTCCCTGATGTGTCACTCACACGTGGCATACATTGCAGCTTCTTCAGACGTTAAACTATAATGAATAGAAAATCGTGTGAAATTAAAACTCTTCCTTTTCTCAAATGTCTCTCATTACATCTGGACATTTTTCTTTAAAGGAAAAGAAACAATCTGGTACACAAAGATTGATTGAATTTGACATTTTTTTGCACTTGGACAAAAAAAAGAAGCACGGAAAATTGATTTCAAAAGTAGGTTAAGCTAACTCAAACATCAAATTCCGTTTATGACTCTTAAACTTTATGTTCCAACAGTGCACTTTCATAAGAAGTTATTGTCTATCCGTTTTATAACTCTCCTATAGGTATATACAAAATAGTTTAATCTTCAACCAAAAAGATAAATTTCCAACAATTTTTACGACATGAAGCCAATGAGAAGCCTATATACTATGAAGTATACATTATTATTGAAATATAGACAGTAAATCTCATGAAAAATTTGATATTATCCAAAATTTATAAAGTAAGTCGCCTACAGAGAAAACGATATTCACCTGTATATGAGGAATGCATTAACTTAATTCAATTGGGAGGGTTTCCTCTCATGTATATAATGTTGGATGTCGCGTGGGAAGTTATCTCTCAGATTCGTGAGGAGAAATCACGTAAGGTGTATTTGCAACCATACGTGTACTGCGATAAGATTTAGTATTTCGACAAGAATGTATTGAGTATTGACTCTGTAGCCGATACATACAAGAAAATTACGCCTAAAGAAATCAGACAAGGTCACTGCAGGATCGGAATCGTGCGGCTGCAGAAAACCTCAATGGCAGAAAATTAGGTCAGTGGCGCGATCTTTCGTAAGTAGTTGCATCCACGCCTAATTAGCAAAGCGAATCTACGATCTGGTGATCGTCGACATTCCCCAAGAGATCTTACAATTACGACTTTCGTTTGTTAGCAGAACTCGTTTCCTGATTTACGATCAAGTTTATTGACTTGTTCACAAAAATATTTGCAGCTTTCACAAAAATTTCAAAGCGATTCATTTCGTATTTTGAGATTTATTTATAGATAAAATAGTTTCTTAATTGCAATAGTCTGTAAAGATCATAACGGAATATTAAAAGTAAATTCTTTAAGTAGTGGAAAGTGCAATAATGGATGGCCAATTGGCCATTCTCTATGAATGCCTTTCACGTGCCATGTAAATCACTTGTCATCCTGCTTCATGTTCAAGGCAATGACAAAACAGAGGCAGTAATAAAGTAGACAGTCGAGCAGACACAGACATTACACGGATGTTACGAACTTGACCTCTAAAGAACAGGGAGGCGCGACCCAAGGAGACTCGTGACCTGTCTCAACGCGGATAAAACTTTCTCTACCACTGCCACTCCTGTCATCTGTTTTAGAATGCCTCGGAAACATCAATGTCTTATGTAACCTGACATTGAAACAACTGCATTCAGATTGACTTTTAATTTCAATTTCTCCGAGAGATTCCCGTTTCTTCACAAGTCTCAATCATTTCCATGACTCTTATATTCATTCCCAATCACATTGGCAACGATAGATGTGTTGACTCTAACAGGTTTACTCCATTTGATTAAAAGTCAATTCAAATAATAATTTGAGGTAATAACTAATAGGACGACATTTAATCTTTTGAATGCTTTCATAGTTACTTCTTCCATATACTTAAAAACTGTAGTTTCTCAAAAGAAAACGTCAGACATCAGATCAGGAAACATTTACTTCTGATGAACCTTGAAGTTGATACTTATACACACATATAATTTGCGTCGATTGGAAATAATTGATGCGCATACAAATCGAATCCGCGGCTCAGATGCGTGACGATGTACTCACACTAGGATGAATTGAAATTCAATCACGTAAAGAGGACTCACATATTCATCTACACAAAGGCAAATGTTTTAACATAAGCGTGACATCCACACCCAGACAGTCTAATCCTCGAATTATACCAGATAAACTCAAATGGGAGATAGTAGAATTACATATGAGACAGCAGCACCAACATAGATTGTCATTAAAGTGATTATAATGACTTTTCCGAGAAGCATATGTATTATTTATACAATGACATTGTGAAGCTATTTGGAAGGCGAGAGGCGTCCGGATTTTCTATCGAGGAATACAAATCTGGCTATCATTGTACATTGATTAATACCTCTTCGTGCCATTTCGTGAGAGATTACCGGACGACGATTAGGGAGTGGTAGCACTGCTTTTTCCAAGCGGTACCAACAGCATGCTAGTCTACGTGCCCGAATGGACACTCCATTCAATTTTCTATTAGGGATTGTGTTTTTTTAATCTGAGGTCTTCGCGCGTGTCTTGGATTGAGTTAAGAGTCACTACTTTCAAAACGAGAGTGCTTACGGTATTTCCGGTACTCGGTTCTGTACTGTGACCGAATCTGTTTAAATAAAAACGGAGAAGTCATAAAAACATAAACGATTTGACAGAAAACTGGCGATGCTATCTACTTTTGTTTTCCTTAACGATTTTCGTTTTTCTGCTTTGGAAATAGGAAATTAGTTCTCGCGGCTTATTCCTTAATGTGAGTTGTCCGAAATGTGAGCATGGTTGGTTTGTTTTTCTGTTTCAAAAACGAGTTTTGATTAAAACCAGATCCTGACAATTTGTAGGAAATAACGTTTGAAATATTAGAGCCCTCGTTTTTAGGAAAGTTCATATATAGAAGGCTTTCTAATATTGACATATTAAACAACTTCAGTTATCAATTCTTTGGGAAATTTGTCTTGAGGAAGTAGAAATTTCATTAAGTGAATTGAGCTCTCGTGTATGTGCTTAAGTGATTCACGCTTAACTGAGTAAAAAACTTGTCTTATTTTCGAACGAGGAATTAACTGAAGAAACATTTTACAGGACATGGGACGGATACGTTCGCACACATCCATTCACAAAATAACCGCATCGAAGAAAACAGCACGCGAGAAAAGTCGACAGGGGTTTTCTCTGACGGACTTTCTCGCTAATTGTTTTAACCAATGACCTTTAATTCATTTCTTTGCGACGCTGTAATAAGAATCGAGTAAACGTTCATTGAACTTTTACGGAGCAGACAGGTGTCGCAGACGAGCTCTAACTGAACTTGTTTATAATTGAATCGTTTACAAGAAAAACTCTTGTTATAATCGAATGAAAAAAGTTGTGTGCAAGTTGAAAATGATTGTAGAATAATACTAACTTTGGAGATAAAATTCGAAGCAATATGTCCCGAAAATAATATATTTTTGAGTGTTTCGAATCATTAGTTCGGAAGTGTGCCATGGAAGCATGAGAATCGTCTTGCTCAAAATTTCTGAATGAGATCAGTGTTATCCTCAGACGTGCCGTTACATGAGATTTCTTTTTCTTCATTGAACACTACATTGTTGTGCTCAAGTTTTATTCGCCATAATGACTCATACTTTTTTACCAATTCAATCGATAACTGATCGGGTCAAGTGCTAGTTTAAATTTTTAATGTCGTACTTCTTCTTCATTTCCGGTGGGATCGATGATTAAGATAAAAGTCACAAGAACTCCAGTTCTAAGCTATAAACGAAGCTTTTCTCTTTTTTTCGCATAATAAATAAAAACAATAAGATAAATTTGTACACGCGTTTATAAAATGCTGCACGCTTCCAGATCACCTAATTAAGTTTATGGTAAAAAAGTGGACTAAACAACCTAGAGCGAACTTATTTCAAAAAATGTTACAAAAATGTTTGCGATTATGATGGTAGTTTAAAATTAAAATGAAATGGTAGAGAGAGTAAGTGAATCTCTTTGAGACATTAGCCCACTTTTGGACCTTCTTTTCCGCCAAGAGAATTACTTGACGATGAGCCATAATTTCAAATTACAAGATGATTTCTTTTAAATTAAAATCAAATATTTTGAGAGTATATATCCCAGCATCTAATAAAATTGTTGCATTTTTCATCCAATTGCAAATCGAATCATTTGTTAGAAAACAGCTAGAAATCACATTAAGAACAATGGGAAAGTGGAAAAAAAACTGGAAGCTACTAGTCGTTTTTTCCAAATCAGATGCGAATATCTGTGAAACGAGAAAGCTTCAATCGGTACAACTGCCAACCACGTGTCAAGTGAAAAGAATCGACTTTCGATAAAGAAAAGTTCCTGGCATCAATTTCATACAAATATCGATGCAATGAATAATGTTAAAGTGCAGAAAATATTCATGGCATTTTTTTAACCAAACAATAAAATCATTTGCCTATTTACACTATTTACGGTCCCGCATCAATTAAATGCTAATTTACTTCGTAATAATAAAAACCGCGGTAATTAGTAAAATCGTTAAGATCTCGAGGTAAAGAAAACTCGTCCGATTTCAATAGCGATTGCTGAACAAGATTTAAATTAATTCTCGATTCGTGGTGATCACGTTAATCGAATCAACCCGGAGACCAGAATTCTGGTTTCGCTGTCGGTCGGCTAATGCTCATATAAATAAGCATCATTCCACATAAACTTATCTATTAAGTAATTTCTTTTGCTCTTATGAATTTAACGATCGGCGTCTCTTGCATAAGTGTGTATAAATAATAAATACCTTAGCATGACTTCCTATCTAAAGTCCAGTCTCTCAATCGTGGGCCCCGGAATGCACTCTGCAACAAACATACAATTTTTGCATTATTAAAGAAAGTCAATTTACATTTAATGAGAAACTGCACAACATAAAAGATATATCATTCTTATGTTAATGGTCGCTTTTAATAAAAATATATTTTCTATTTTGCAAGAGAAAATTAAACTTAATAATGTATTGTTAACAATTATTAAATAAGTATTCTAAAATAAAATAGAATTCTTTTACGTAACATGTTTCTATTATCTTTTCTTTTCCTGCAGATATATTATTTAGTTGAAGTAAAAGGAGTTCTACATATTGAGACAAAATTCCTGGTCTAGTTTTAAGTATTAAATAATTTTCAATTGAAGCCTTCGAGTTTGAACGATTGAAAATAAACAAATAAAATGCGCGGCAATGATTGAGTTCGCATTATCGCGAGCACCATGAACGTGTTGCATTTTCTCTCATCAGCGTCCTTCATCCCTTTTTTGATTCTTTATACCAATAAATCTTTGCAAGATTATCTTTTAATGGGAGTATCTTTTTCCCAATGCGGATGCGCTCTTATATTTACGAGTCAAGGGCACCGCAACGTATAATTTGCGAGTGTCGTTTATAGCATCAAATTATTAAAGTAATCTTCTCGTAAAACATTAACGTTTTTTACGAAACATATATAGTTCTTGATATATTTTAATAAAAATTCTAAAAGTGATAGAATACGTTTAATTACAATATGCGTATTTTTTTAATTTAAGTAGCCTCAACTATAAAATCACTGGGATTAAAAATTATTATTAATCATACTATTATTACTATATTGCATTACTATGTTTGAATTGTATGAGTTTCATTTCGAAAGCGTTAGAAAATCTCTTGTACTTTCTTTGAAAGACAAGGTTCTTCTATCCCACGTTCTCTTCCTGCGTATGCTAATTATTACGCATGTTGCAGTGCATCCGCTTTTAAGACATTTAGAACAAACGTGGAAACACACGTTTTTTCCAAGTTTTATGCTAGAAAGAAGAAATATGTGTGCCCATCTGAAATATGCCTTTACAGAAAATGAGAATTAAAAACAGTTCCTCCATATTTCCTTCATGGTTCCTTGATTATTACACAATTATTCAACGCCTTTATTTCATTCTCTACACGTTTTTAAAATTCGATCTCTAAGAGTGGTAAAACAGTTTGGAAAATGCGAACGCCGTTTAAGATAATCTTTATAATTTTCTGCATCTCCCATTAAATAATTTTACGTTCAATCTGGAGAAAAATACCGTGGGGAATTGTGAATGGACTGGGGTCGGACTGTATAAGGAAAAAGTGATGTCATCGCCGCGGTTTCGTAAGAAACCTTCGTACGCTCGAAGACTTCTTCAATGACTGAACCCGTATAATGTGGTACGAGATGTGGTACACAACTTCATGCTTACTGAATAAGCAGACATTCAAACAACTGAATTTAGATCTTTTGAAAATACAGTTATAGAAGTTCAATGATTAGTGAATAACAGATTCTTTAAAATGAATTAAATTGAAATTCAGAAGAAGTTTTATGAAAGAAAGAATGTTATGTTTCAATCCATCTTGCATTCTTGGTCTATAAAATGTGGAATCTGATTATTATCAGTGCAGTTCACGTGGAAGTACATGTGTCAAAGCCTCCGCGGGTAAATGATTTATCACTGTTCCGCTTATTACGAATAATAAAATTATCATTATCGGCGACACAATTGTGAAACTGATCGCGCAAGGTGTCTGATTTTTCGATAACCAGTCCTACACATATGTTGCGTTTGCGTAACGATCGCCCCTTGGCACTTCATGCAATTATCTCAAGGAAAACGAAAGAGCCGAGCTTAGGATAAAACAACAGGAGAAAGCGGTGGCATTTGCTCGCAACAATTTTGTCCATCATCATAATTCGCTGATAAGATCTCCAGACATCAAGATCTTTGTACTGTTTCACACATTAGTTAGAGTATGGTAAAATACTTAAAATTCTTGTAACAATTAAAGAGTTAAAAAACACGAGTAAAAACAAAGTATAATATACTACAAGAAGATATAAAAATAAAATGGACACCAAAAGCTTGTTTTCCTTTTAAAGAATTTGATCGTTTTTGCATTGACATATGAGGTAACCGTCCGAGGATTCTTAAAAGGACTATTTGGTTGAAATTCCGTAATTAACGAGGGACTTCATTACCACTCACATGTCTGGAACCCTCGATGCAATTACATAAAGGCTTCTTTCAGATGCAGGAATAGTGCTTATGTAACCGCTAGTTTCATTTCTCATGCACGCAAAGAGACACAATTTACAACAACGAGAAATATTCTGACAGATCAAATGCTTTAGAACGCTGAATGAAACAGCAAGTCGAAGAAAATTTGCATCTAATCGTGACTGTAGCCAGCGACACTTTTACACGACAAAAACGTTTTCCACTTTCACGGTTTAGTGCAGAGAATTGCTATGGGTCATTCCAAAGATTTCTTGTATATAAAATACAAAAAAACCTTATTTAAACTCGAGGTATTTTAACCAGTGTATGTCTCATTTTGATGTATATGATTAATAGTATTATAGTTATTTAATATGGTTATAAATAACTCCATAAATTGTAAAATTATAAATAATATCAAACCATTAAGAATAAAAGTTACGGTTTGAGCAATTTTGTGATGGTTGAGATAGTTCAATTTATTTCTTAACAACAGGTTGAAGAACAGCTCATGCACTTCCGCCATGTCCTGTCGCATGGAATACGCAGCGTAATTATCTTTATTATTTTATTTCTCGAAGCGTCCTAACGATCTCCGCCGACCTGTTATAAAATCGATAATTACGTTAATTGGCACTTCCCCTTGAAAGGAAAGAGCAGTTCAACAGGATGGCACGCGGGTTTGTTACACTGGCACTTGCTTATCTAAACAGCAGGCTACTACTCAGTATACCTTCCCTGAGAACGAAGGATGAGAACAAGTTTCATGGAGTACATTTTACTTAACGAATTATTACCCCAATGTGAACCAATTTAGCTAATTGAGGCTAGCATAAGAGCCTTTTTTGTTTCTATAACTATCTAATCTATAACTATGCTAATACTGCTTAATACAATCTGTCAATCATCAGTCAACAGTCACACAGTCTGCAGTTTTGCATAGAACATGTTTGCGATATATTTAAATTAGATTATTGTTTTTAATAATCATAAAATAAAATCACGAAAAGCAGTCCTTCGTGGTTGATTATTGCGTGATTGTGGTTAATTACTCTAAGCTAGAAACCGGTAAAATGATATAAAGCAACGATGCTTGTGGCGTTGATAATAAATAACGATCGCTCGTTTACTCTACTCGCAGAAAATTGGTCCAATAACTTTTTAACGGTCTGTTAGATGAGAGACTCCACTTCCGTTATCGTTCAAAAGATCCTCAAAAGATAATAAAGCTCCTTGCGATCTCGATCGACATTACTGGATGCCAAATGATACGTGAAATATGAAAGGCATTCAGTGTACAGTTATCAATTAGAGATTTCGCACTGATAATGGGAATCTAAATTATTTCTAGTTTCTGATACAATATCTTTGATTATCTTTTGTAATTTGTAGGATTCCAAGTATATTGAAATATTACTGTGTAAGAATAGATATTAATAAGATAACTACTACTACTTACTACTTCCCAACACACTTAATTTCCAAAGAGCTACTGAAACATTTTTCCCAAACCAAGAAATGAATACAAATATCAATAAAGACGTAAATATTATTTTTACAGTCGCAATCTTGAGAAATTAAGAAATGCAAATCCGGTCTCATCGCGGGATGGACACTTACGCGAACACGTGCGCGAAAATTACACAGGATATATATTTATATATATAATATGTATATGTATATATATAAGCTCGGATGAAATCTACAGCTCGAGGCTTCGGCCTTCCTAAATTCCAGTATATCCCGTTACTCCACCTGTCCGGAAGCGCAGGGAAATTATTGTCCGCAGTTTCCATTCAAGGCACACCCCAGAAACGGTCAAAATAAATAATTCCTCGTCATACATATAAAAGCCTTGAATGGACTTCGCGCGAGAGACTATAGGACTGTTAAAAGTGCTAAACAAACGCGGAACCTCGACTTTATATTCAATTAGGCTATAACCCTTCCGATGCAGCTTTAATAATTATAAAGTCAGTCTTGATTCAATTGGAAATTGTTCTGTTATATACACTCTTATATTATATGTACTTATATTATATATATATATATAAAATCATGATCCCTTGTTAAGTATATATACTTAACAAGGGATCATGATTTTGGTTTGCCATAACCGAAACTAGAACTTTTAGCTTACAAAATGTCTCACAGGTTGTCCCATAAATAAAGGGACGGCGTGGAACAACGCAGTACAATAGTCCCTGAAACAATGGCGAACAAGAGAGAGGAAGAGAGAAAGCCCTGAGAGAGAGGACATAACAATGGAAATAATAACGATGTGTGTTGACAATGTATTTGCGTTAATGCATACGTTCAGTGAAAATGGGAGTGTCGTTTTGTTTTAATCGTTTCGCAACGCGGAAAATGCAGATTGTTAAAGGAACTCTTATCAGGAAGTAAACTTGTTACTTAATAACTTTTACTAAAAGACCACTAAATCTGAATTATAAGGAACAGCAACTAAGCAAAATTTACCCTCGAATTTACCAGAGTAATAATCTCTTCGAGAAATTAGCGTTTAAGAATACTTTAAAGTGCAAGTCTTTTTTGTATCAGTTTGGAAATGTAGATCAAGGTTGAGTTTTGCCTTCATCACGACAACTTAAGTAGAGTTTGTTGTAACGTATAAAATATCGTCCAGTTCAGAGTGCAGTAATTGATCTGCCGCACAAAGATATTAGATATCACTGTACGAGATTGAGTTATAGGAAATGATTTTGTCTCTCACACTTTCTTCCAAGAGCCGCCATCGTATCAACTTACGTTCAATTCGAATGACTAATAACTAATATAAAGCAACTATAGCTTATTGGACTCGGCCACTGAATTGCCAATTAGTGTATCTGCTGGATGTCAATGATGGATGCGTCTCCTTCATTCCAATTAACGCTTTTTAGTTATAGATGCACTTCATCGCAATTTTATCCACCTCGGAAAGCATATTTGCATACAAATTGAGGCGATTCTGATACCCATCAACTCATCTTCATCGTAATTTCACTTTCATAAAAAGTGAGCATTTTTACGGAATTTATTTGAATAAAATCGAGACATTGTTTGATTACTGATGCAACGCGATCTCTGAAGTCAGATGAGACAGCGATTATTGTAGAGTAGTTTTAAAATAAATACAAAGCTCCGAGTGTGAAACCTTTGCCGTGGTGAGTCTAAGCCGTGTAAATTTAAAGGAAGTTGAACATCACGGTCGAGAATTCTCACTTCTTTTACCTTCGCGGTGGCTAGACATGAATCTACTCCAACTTGAACGAACCCGGGCTCACTCAATATCAACGAGGCGAACGACCGTTTGCTTTGCATTTCAATTCACATTACACCAACCCATTGTAGTGTCAATTACAACAAGTTCCTTTTCTCTTGTCAAATTGAGCAACAATTAATATAAAATGCCCTTTGGCAAACTATTTTGCTGATGCATTACAATTTCGTCACATTATTGCTACCAAAATTTACTCCAAGGATGTACCGACAATTCACGAGCTCATTTATCATCTACGAGTATGATGTTATATTTGTTTTGGAAATAAACAAAAAAAAAAATAGTAGTTGAGCAATTTGATAGAAAAGTAGGTAAAGAAAAATGATAATTTGTTAAAAAAGGTAACACCCTATCAAATCTTTGCATATTCAAGAAATGCTACGCACTATGTGCCTACGTTACTTTTCTCAATAAAATGTCGATGTAATAATATGCATTGGCCTCGACTTCGACTTACTAGTGACTAGCGATTATTATTTTTCGCAATAACTTTCCAACCTGTCTATCGACACATATCAATTCTGCAAGTTGTGTTGTGTACAACACTGATGTCTCAAACACGTGTCCCATTTATTCATAGATAAAAAAATTAAGTCTCTTCGTTTGATATTTAATCAAATTAAAAAAGTAAACGAAAAAA
Source organism: Synergus gifuensis (assembly GCA_904066015.1). Lineage (NCBI taxonomy): Eukaryota > Metazoa > Arthropoda > Insecta > Hymenoptera > Cynipidae > Synergus > Synergus gifuensis. The sequence continues at coordinate 1,510,288 of CAJFCO010000444.1, forward strand.
AAGTAGCAGATAGTAGAAAAATTACACTTATCATTTCGTACATGAGATATATAATACATAAGGTATTTTAAAAAAGAGAAGACTTGAAAATGAGGTGGAAAGTTGCTTGATTAATATTGGAATAATTAAAGCTTCATGAACCAATTAATGCATAAGCAAACATTGACGTCAGGGAAGATGGTAAACAGAAATAAATTTCTAATCTCGCTGGTACATATGCTGGGGTATATGATGAGGTCTCACTTCTTGAGGCCTAGCTTATCTTTGCGGCTTATCAACTTAATAAAAAAAAATATTTTCAACTGCAGTCATGAAGACGACTCATCGAACCGGTTTTGCATTGAAATACAACTTTCAAAAAGTATACCGATGATAACGGTTGACATTGAAAAGTTTTACGTGACATGAAGACAGTCAAGTAATCTATGCCAATGTCATCGGTTCTTTGTCGGAAACCGTAAGGTATTCGCCGCAATTATCACACGTGTTTCCGGTATGCTTTCTTTGCACGGATTGCCTAAAACATTGACATGATTCCTCTGTGCATCAATTATATATGCGCGTAATATAATTAAAAGAAAAATCTTTTTCAAGATGAATGTTTTTTAACGTGAATATCTTTTGTTACAGAAGCCGGGAGGAAAGACCATCTGCCATGGTTTTGACTGTGACAGAAGACACTCCGGCAGACATGTTGGCTGGAAGCATGGAGCTTCTGGTTCAGCTGCCAAGAGACAATAACGTCCAGACGCAGAGGGTCACAGTCCAAAGAAGGTAATTTGGTAGAAATTAAAATATAATTTGAGCTCTGTATTTTCCACATTTGCTGTTCAATATTGTTGAATTTTTTCTTTTTTTTTGAATTTAAAGTCTTCTGGGAATGAAAATCATGTTTATCCAGTCTAGTTTTTTTGGTTCCTTGCACGTGCTAATGATACATCTTCGAGTCTCTGCTCACCTTTCATTGTACCATCATCTTGCCCGAGTAATTACATCTGTGGCGGTCGTGGTTTTAACGCCTTCGAAAAAATGAGAACGACTTCCAATAAAGGTAACCATTCAAGCGTTCGATGGTAAACTGCTCGTACCATCGATCCCTTTTACGCAATCCCTCTCAACCACGACCCACAGTTGGTCCCATTTGATATCAGCACTTCGTCCTACTGAGCAATAAAGTCAGACCTTAAAATTATTTTAAAACTCTTAAAATTGTTTAGAACTGATTAAAAATAATTAGAATCGCATAAAATGTTTATTTTGAATTCCAAGATTAAAGACATAAAAATTGCAGACTAGAAAACCACGAAGGACTTATTTTTTCTGCAACACCTAGGTGGAAAATATAATTATGCCATTATGGGCGCAGGAAGTAGGTTTGCGGCAAAACTTGTGGCAGCTAATTTTTCTAATTACTCGAGCAGTGAACCGAGTTTCCCTCGGCTTGTCAAATGATTACAGTAATATGTCTGAAAATTGTGCAGATTGATGTTGTTTAGAAAAATATGTTCCTCCTGTTCTCCACTTTCGCTCTTTAATTCCATTTACCTTCAAACGAGATGGAAATTAAAAGGCGTGTCTCATTCAAGAAATTATAGTGATAACAAAGATATCACACGACTTTCTGTACACTATTGATGACAAACTAGACAAGCTGCATATTCTTGGAATTAAATTGCTTTCCATCGCCTCGGACATGAGAAATTTAATCGAGCGCAAAAAGAACCATTTTTCCTCAAATCGTTTCTTTTGCTATATTTTTTTGTTTAGACTTTCACACAAACGAGCTCTTTCTTCTGAAAGTTCGATAAAATACCATTATAACTTCTTTTTTTTCTTTTTATAAAATAATTTGCGATGGTGATCTTTGGCATTTTTTAAGGTCTTTTGTGTAAATTCAAGTTATTGAAATAAACAATCAAATATATCGAATTTCTTTTCCAATAGATAATTTGATAAAAATAGGCCGAATGTTCTAAAGGCAATAAAGAAATTGAAAATTTCTCCATCTAAATACAAACGAATTATGTAGGAGGGAATTAAAGCTTTTTGTCATAAACCAACATGCGGCGTAAAACCGTAAACCGGACCACTGTCCACCGTTAAGAAACATTTCCACGGGAATCGAAGAAACAAATCAAATTCCCACTTCAGAAATAAAACGGTTAATCTGTCTAACGGTCACGTTCTAAAACGGTGGTAAAAAGCACCGTTTGACAAGCAAAAACTTTAAAAAATGACATGAAAAATTGTTTTAAACTATAGAAAAGTTGAAAACACTAGATTACAATAAAATATTCTATCATCTCGACACTTTCTGATTAAATGAAACTCAATCTAAGACAAAATAAATGCTACTAATCAAATTACGAATTATAGCTTCATGATAGTACCAAGGGAATAAAATTAAAATGAGTAAATACAAATAATGTATAATAAAGTTAAGACACTAAAGTATCTACATATATAAGTAGCACATACTCTCTATAAAGTAGGTTTTACGGATATTGAAGTGTGTTTATGATAAAAATTAATTAGTAAAAAGCTCAATAAATCAAGGAAGCATCTAATGCTTTAGAAAAGAATTTAAATTAATTTTCTAACACCAAAGAGGTCAGGTCACATTAAAGTTGTGCTCAAGTTCAGCAGGAGGTACGCATTCATTTTTGCAAATTAAGTTCAATCGCAATCATCTCTATTTGCCATCAATCATTTCTCATTTCACAATCAAGTTGAGGAGTGTCGAGTAATTCTAATCGAGTAAAAGATGGTTTAGAAACTGGGAACTGTTTTGAGTGGCAATTCATTTATTGGATCTGTCGAGATAATCAGCTTTTATATTAATTCAATTTAAACATAAATTAAAAAAAATATAGAATCTTAAATATAATAATATTAAAGCAGTGAATAAAAACACTTTATAAGAGTTAAAGAGAGTGTGTGATAACTGTTCCTTCTCATTTACATTATCTTCTTAATTGTCAAGGAAAGAGAACAATTTATCCAGTCTCGCGAAAACCAGTAGAAATTAACCCAAATTCAGCACAGCACTGGATATTTTCGGAACTTCTGTTTTAATTTAATAATTTTTTCCCCTGAAGGAATAACCTTTGGCTTTTTATAGTGTGACTTTTTCTCGAAAGATATTACAGAATGTAAAGTTATTAAGTGGAAAGTCTTCATGCAGAATGCAAAGGATGCCTTGTATATATTTTATCGAAAGAATGCTTGTTTCGTCGATCTCTCCAACTGAAATTGCCTCCGAGTTTGCCTGAGAGCTAAGAGGAAAATAAATATATATCTCGCGAAAGTCAGGATCTTTCTGATGAGATTAATGTCGTCAGATCGCTTCCCAAACTTGCAAATTGATGTTAATCGCTCGAGTAAATGTCTTTAGAAATTATAAATAGAGATCTGTTCCATTTTGCAAAAAATCGAGCATCCGTTGAACAAGTCTCTCTTTTTTTTAAGAAGAAATATTATAACACAAAAATCATATGAAAATGAACCAAATTTTTAAATATAAAACTTTATTTTCAGTACGCCAATGATGGACCTTCTTGTACAGATCGCTACAGCTCACAAATTGGCTGCTTCCAGTTATACCCTACAGGCTATTGGCGAACGGGGTTTGGTTCTACCTCATCAACCTAATACTCCGATTGGTGCTTTCGATGCTCTTCAGGTACATTTCAATAACTAGGAAATCCTTATTACATAAAATCAAATCGTATGTTTCTCCTTCGAATTCCTAAGAAATATTCTACTTTTCTTCATAAGAAAATAATCGTTCCAATGAAAGCTGCTTTGTAAGAAATAACTGAATTCCTGATGATCACACCTTTGAAGCTTTTTCAATTCGTCTTACAAAATTTGTATCATCATCAGCATGATAATTATAAATAATCTTTAAAAAGTTGATAAGATGATAAATGGAAAAAAGAAGGTGCGAAGGCTTGAAACAAAAGCAAGGTGCAATGAACTTTTATTTATGAATTTGAAACGGGAATTCCAAAGAATCAAACGCTGCTATAGTTTCTAGATTCTAATAAAGACTTGTTCTTGAAAGACCACTGAATTGAGAAATTAGATAACTAGAACTCATAATTTTTTCAATCAGAACAAAACTCGAAAGACTAGCATCGAGTGAATCGATTATTTATTTCCTGTTTTATTGAAAAGACGATATTAAAATGCTCATGCACTGATGAACTTCCGAGTTGTTTCCCTGTTATTAAAGTTGTCATCACTGTTATCATTGGCATCATTTGCAGTCCTCATTTCAAGAAAAAAGAAAATCAAAATAAATTATTTGTTAGTGGTCAGTAAAGGAAGATTACTCAAGAAGGGTTGACTCGGCAATTTCAAAATTGACACTCTCTTTCCATCCACAGGTTAAATTGCTTCCCAAGCAAGGGACCTTTTTACCCCGCAAAACGAGACAAGCAAATCAACCATTTGAGACGACGTTTCGATTACAGGTGAGAGCAATCAAAACTCTTTCTTCAACTCTCAATACCGAAACTTCATTCGCAAAAAATTACACCGTTTAAGTTTGTGCATCCAAAAAAAGAAACTGAACAGAATCATTTGTAAAAAAGGGTCTTAAAGCGTTACGTCTCGTTTGTTGCGTCACGTTTTTATTGACCGCGTTGGTTTTTCTTTTTCACTGGATGTGATTCTACTTTTTTTATATTGACTTCAATCTTTCCTTCTTGCACAATTTTATCATTTGCACTTTTTACATCAACCATCTTGGAAAAATTATCATTTTATGACCCGCAATTTAAAGTGTCGCTCTGTTAGTTTTATAACTTTAGATATCTGTCGAATTAATGACAAATGACACAACTATTTTTGCCGACTTTTCAGGTTCATCTGCCAAGAAATCAGTTGTACGTGTCGAGAGTGAGTCCAAAAATGAACCTAGGAGATATTCTCGACGAAGTGTGTCGCGAAAAGAACCTGGATGTCAAGAAGTACGAGCTTCGTCATCCTGGTGAGTTTCAGACATTAGAAAAGTAATATGTAAAGATTCGCTCGACCGTCGATTATTTCATCTGAAACCACACAACCACAAATATTCACCAAGGATATTAAGAACGATTGCTCAGAAATCATAGTGTGATATATCGCTTTGACGCATTCAAAGTCGATTAAAAATTACTTTATTGCACCATAATAAGTTGCCAAGTTTGGTATTCGTTTTCATCTAATTGTAGTAGAGAATTGCTCTGTACCATAATTCAAATTTAATGCGAAAGTAACGTGTGTGGAGAATGTATGATCGAGTCAGATCGGAAATCATCCAATTTGCGGTCTCCCTAGTCATTCGACTGCAAATCACCGAGTCCTCTGAATTCCCCTATCTTTTATGAAATAATAACTCAATCAAATATTAAATCTTTCAATTATTTATATGATCCAATGTGAGGTTGTTCAATAATTTTATTTCAAATTGAGGCGTTTATGACTAAACAAAACGGATTTCATAGACGATTTTATCAGTTTTATTCAAAAGCACGTAGCAAATAATGTTCTGCTAATGACACACTACTTTCTTGTATCGTGTGTGAAATAGTAAAAATTCCGAAATAGGTCTTTCAAATAGGAAAAGTCTTTCCTGGGAAGGGAAGACTTTTTCCCATTAGATGGATTTGGTACCGAGTAAAACCACCGGATTTAGATGATGTCTTTCGCAAGTGACGGCACTCGTATTCCGCAACGAGGTCTATAATGCAACTCGTAAGGCGAAATTGCATACCTGCGTACGAGTACGTGATTGCACCACAACAGGGCAACTCACGTAATTAGGGAATAAATTGAGGATCCTGAGCTAAAAACAAAAAATCAGAGAAATCTCGCAGGGAGGAACGAATGAACTCTAATTATTAGGTCAGGAGCTAAGAATATAATTTGCATTGTCAGAGATATGTTTCAAATCACAAAATATAATTTTGAAATTCCTACTTTGCCTACTTTCACGCATGAACTTCAAAATTAAATTCCATGGTGGCTGAATAAAGCTTTATTTAAGTCTGTGATTCTGTGGTGTTTCCCTGTAGTAATTTCTCTGTAAAACAAGCTGGTCTCATTTCTTTGAGTCGGTCACACGTTACAGTCGTGAGGCTTCAGAAGCCCATGAATTATATACGCATTCGAGGCGAAATCCGATTTTCTTGAAATTTTGCTTCGCTAGCTAGCTTATGCCAATGAAAGACAATTATTGATTATGAAAATTCAAATTCAAAAGTGTAAATAAACTTGACTAAGCATTCTACCTCATTTTCAGCAAATCTAGAAGAAACTTTGGACCTTTCTCTCTCCCTCCAGGATTATCATCTGCAAGAAGTGACTCTTTATGCCAAACAGGGAAGAACTTTAGGCTCAGCTTTGAGTTCTCAGGATATAATGGCGCTCCAAAAACAAGAAGAAAGAAGGAGACAACAAGCAAAGCAAAGTGTTTTTGGTTTTATGTTTAAAAAGTCAAAGGAAAGTTCCTTAAGCACTGACAGTTTGGGAGGACGTAGTGTTTCACCTGCTAGGAGTGATGAGACAGGAAGAAGCACAAGTCCAATGGCACCACCTCCAAGACCACTACGCAAAAGAAGACCAGCTCCCAAACCACCAGTTTCCACTTCGATGAATGAAGAGAGCAGTGAAAATTCAAAAGAAAAGATGGTTATTAGTCACAGTCGAAATAGCAGTGACAGTTCTGGTTATCACGAAGCTTCAGTTCTCAGCGACAATCCAGATTCTGCTGGTCGGATGCCTGAAACTCTTCCAAGAAGAGGAAAAACTTTGGAAACTCCTAGGAAACTTGCTCAAACCTCGCAGGCTAGCAAAAGTTTAGGAAACTTGGCTCTTGCTTCTGGAGGACTAAGTCATGGAGTTAGCACCACTTCTTTGAGTTCCACTGGTAAGATAAGTTTTTCATTTCTTTCATTTCAGCACTTCGTCCTACTGAGCAATAAAATTAAATGCAAATTAATTAGAATTAATGCATGGAAAATTGATTTTTTCTTGCTCCCAGAGTCTAATTCAAGTAAGTGTTTCCTTCAAATTTCCTACTTCCCATATAAAACCTCAACTAAATCTCTGATTCCAGGTCAGCGGAAGAAGAGGGCAGCGCCTGCACCTCCAATAGCAAGACTGCCTTCCGCTTTGTCTACTCAAGGCCTCGAACGAATTGTAGATTCAGAAGAATCTCTCACATCTGATATGGAACTTTCAAAACCCTCTTCCGACATCGGTGCCTCTTCGAAAGCCAATTCTGACATCGGAGTCCATTGCAAATCAAATTCCGACATCGGTGCTTCCACCACAACGAAACAGATGATCGAACCTGTTTCCAGTTCCAAATCTACAATCAAATCCGAAGAGCAAAACATCAGGCCTGCTCTCAAAACCTCCGACTCCGCTGTTTCTAAATCTTTGAGTGAAATTCAGGCTCCGGAAACTTTATCCAAAGAGGATGTGACTCTTTCGAAACCAGTTTCAGACAAGGAATCTATAGTAGCGAGTGCAAGCGAACCTGTAGTTGCCAACGCTAAAGTAGTAAAGAGAGGTAAGCTAGTTCACAATCCCAGTAGTCTAGACAATAATCAACCTTCTTACAGTTTTATTTCCCAAAATTCTCTCGAAAATATGCCAGAGGTCGATACGAGTAAAGAAAATAAAGCCCAATTCATTCGCAGTTCTGTTCGAAAAAGTATGTTTGAATTAGAAAAGTGTAAGTTGCAATCTAAAATCGAACAATGTCGTTCTAAATGTGAAGCTTCTGAAGTTTCCGAATTTTCAGATTCTGTGTTAGAAACTTCTAAAGCTTCCAAAAAAAGCATTGGATTGGTGAAACCGATCCTCGGAAGTGGATCTTATCAATACGTAAAAGCAAATGCAAACAAGAAACTACAAAAATCTCAAAGTTTTGTATACTACAACAGAGTTCAGAAGCTAAAGGTCGAAGAAAATAGTTATCCAGGAAATACAAGTCAGAATAACCCAGTTCTTGAATTCCATCTTGATGATATTCAAAGAAAACCTCCTTTGAAATCCCACGACAGAAAATTCTCTCGAGAAAAACTTGTCAAAATCCCAACAATTTCTCACCTAGACGACATTGAAACACATCTGGAAAATTTGCCAGAGTGTGGAATCTTGGAAAGCAGATTCAGTCCCACTAAATCTCATGCTGGGAATTATATCTGTGAGGAAAAATGTCGAATGAGACATTTGAAACATAGTGTCAGTTTCCAGGGTTCTAGACTCAAAGATACAAAAATTGTTAACAGTTTTGAGACAGGTCAGAATTCGATTTTTAGAAGTTTTTCTTCCAGATGTAAATCGAATTCCAAAACTTGTGAATTTATTCCAAAACTGGGAGCTTACAATCTAACGAGTTGTTACAATAATCCAATTATTTCTGCAAACGAGAGAAATTTTTATTTTGATGATGATATGATGGATTCAGTGGATTGTGAGGCTGACTTTTCACCTCCACCTCTGAGCAAATTGCAAATTTTTGCTATTTCCACAAAACCTGAAGACATTCAGATTGGACCTATGGATTCGATACCAAACAATATTGACAAACTACCTTCTCTGCCAATTATCAATAATGTCAAGGTCGAGGTTGAGAAAAAGTTGAGTATTTTGGAACCTCCTCCACCGGGTCTAGTCAGCCGAGAAGAGTCCAATAAAAATTGGAACCAGTTTCTGCTTAATTTAAATTCTATTCTAGAAAATAGAGACGAGGAATTCGTCTAGGGTTCAATTACTCGTATCGTACCGAAAGTATATTTACGAAAGAATGCTCAATTAGATTTCATTTTAATAGAAGAAATTGTTCCAATTAAAATATTCTCCAAAGTACTTTTGAGTCTCATCTTTAAATTCCTCTGTATATACAATTTATACATATTCGCTAAAATATTCACTGCTTGTCAGAATGTATTTGAAAACTTGCACTTAGTATGCTTTGAGAATCAAATTTACTTCGCACTCAGCACTAATTCACATCTCACACTTATTTTCTAATTTATTTTGGTGGTGGTTTTTGTTTCCATAAAATCAGTCGGAGAATATTTGCCAATACCCAAGCCTCGTAAGCTTGTTGATTCGATCATCGTAGAGCCAGTGTTTCCCAGGCTACCGAAACGCAAAGCTCCCTCTCCGTTGCCCGCAGATCAACGCTTGTCTCAAACAGTTTTTGATTTCGGAAAGAGCTTGGATGAAGTTTCTGAAAATTCTCAAACTCCTGAAATTAAATTGCTATCAGGAAAGCAATTAGATAATTCAATAAAAGCTCAGGATGCGAAATCAACTACAAGTACTAAAAATCAAGAAACTGTGAAAGTAGAACCAGAAAATTGTGTGGAATTCAAGAAAGTTGATATCCTTGAACTGCAGACGAATACTCAAATCGAAAATTCACAAAGCGAAATGTTATGCAAAGATATGAACATTCATGAATCAGAAGATAATGGCTATGGTGAGGTAATCACGACCAACTCATTCGGCGAACAAATTCCAGTCGTTAAATCGACACCTGTTAAAGAGTCAAACGACTCTGACTTGAGAAGAAGGTCTTGTAAAATTATATCTACTATTCCAAAGTGCGACCATTTTGATGGTATCGGATTAGGATCAGACAATTACGAAATTTCTAATCAGTACTCGAATTACTCTCTAAATAAATCGGAAGAGATAAACATTGGTTTAAATAAACAACTTGCAAAAGACGAAAATGATGGCAAATCTGGAGAGAGTTTGAAAACTTGGAACTCGTTGGAACAGGACCAGCAGTTTATGAAACGTGCAAAAATATTCAGGAGTCAATCGGAGTTGAGTAATTTTGAGATAAACACACCTGAGAGACATGGAAGGCATCTGACATCTCATGCTGAAGACTTTATGTGTGCTCTCAACACAAACTTGTCGACTAATATTCCTGATATATCTGCGACCTCGAGCCGATCCGATAAGACTGGAACTGAAAAATTTTCCACTGGCAAGAAAGAAGAACCAGAATTTAAATTTTCTTACAGCAAAGTGTATTGTCAAAGGATTTCAGTGGAGTTGAAAGACGTTGCGAAGGAAGTGGAAGTTTCAAGAAATTCAGGTGCATGTCGCTGCTTTACTAACACTAATTTTATTTGATTGAGACGTTGATGAAAACAGTTTTTATAAGTAAATGAATTATTTATTAAAAAAGTAAACTTCAGCTTGATCCAAATTATTCAATAATATTCATATTTGGTCTTAATAAGTACATTTTTATTAACGTTTCAATAAATCTGCTATCAATGTGAGTCATTTTCATATCAGAGGAAAGTCGTTATTACGAAAGGTATTTCAAATGAGTATTTGAGTTTAAAGATTAAGCCAACAGTGCACTTGTTAACTTCAAAGAGCTAAATTTACATCACAAAATTGAAGCAGAATAACTGCTTTAATTAAACATTTATTTTTTAGGATTTTATTATGCTAAGCCCTATTAATAGTTGAAAGTTTGTATTATGATTTTTTGAAATAGATATTTGCATATTTTTATTATTTTTGGTGATGGTCAATATTAGCACGCACTTTAATAAAGGCACGTTATTTTGCACAAAAGTAGAAGAATTTTACGTATTTCAGATGGTCTTCATAAATATCCACAATAATAAATATTCTAACTCTAGTTTTTAGTTATTTCTGTGAGATACTTATTTACAATTTGTTCATTCCAATCTAGATTCTGAGCCCAGACTCTCGGAGACGGACATCTTATTAAGAAAGGTATCAGACACTTTATCGAGTGCCCTTCCACCAACTCCTCCACCTACGCCCTTGGGAAGTTTGGAAGACTCGTCAAAGAACTCAGAAATCCAAGGAGAAGGAAAGAACTTCAAGAAACTCGAAACTGCAGTGCCACAGAAGGTGCAAAAAGTAGAAGACTGCATCTTCGAAAGAAAACAAGTTATAAACAAAAATCTACCCTTGGAAAATTCGACACCTGAAGCCAATTCACCTGATGCAACAGTAAACTCACAACAGGACACTTCAGACTACGTTTCTGCCTCTGGTGAAGACTTATCCCTACCAGATTGGGAATATCAACTTCCAGCACCTCCAAGTGCTTTCCGAGACGTCGAAACCTCAACTTATGGTGGTTTCGACACTATAACTTTGAAATCTGTTGATGCTTTTAAAGAACCAGTTATCATGGATCAAACAGACTTCACCGGAAGGCTAGAGACGAAATCGAATGTACCAGAAGTTAAATTAGCCAAAGCAGAATCAGATTTTAGAGCAGAGAAGTCTCAACAAAAGAAACCAAACAGGCAGATTTCCCTAGAAAGTTACAAAGCTGAAGTCAATTTAGAACTAAAGAGGGAAATAATTTCTGAATTGGAAAGTAAGATTGAAACGAGGTCTCAGCAGTCTAATAGCAAAGCTGACTTCGATGCCAGAAGAGCCTCTGAAGAAGCATCGACACCCAATATTGCTCCAGTGGATAACACTTTGTCCAATTTTAAAATTACAACTTACTCGAGACAGAAGAGTGTGAATATTTTTGATGAATTGGAAGAAGGTAACGTTCCGATTATGAAAAGTTCGAATAACAAAGTCAAGACATCTACTACATTGGCTCGAAGTCAAACATTATCAGAGGGAGTGAAGGAAATTCGACCTCAGATTTCACGGGTATGTTCGGAGGATCTGCCAACGAAAGGTTTTATTAAGAGGGCACAAAGCATCGAAAGAGTTACTCCTTCTGACTTGAAACTGAGCGGGTCTGAACATTTGGTGAATTTACAAGGGAATTTAACTCGAAGACAGTCGCTGAAAAATGATGTTGAGAAACCAGTGACGGTTTATAGATCCAAAAGTTACATCACACTTGCTAGTAATGAAAAATATAATAAGGGACTGATTAAGGAAGAGGAAAATGGAAGTGAAGTTTCAAGGGATGCAGTTGATGAGGGTTTTGTTAAAAAAGCAACCAGCATTACAAATTTGAATCAAGAGATGCCAAGAAGCAACGAAAAGTTCTCGCAGTGGAGGGATAATATTTTGAAGCGGCAAGAGGAACCGACCAAAGAAAAACAGTTGCAGTCTTTACAGGTGAGGAATAGACTTTAATTATATTTTCAGTTTTTGAATATTTAATTTAGATAATTAGTAATTACTAAAGTATTTTCTTCTGTACGTTTGCAGGTACTTAAGAGCATTTTGCCGCAGTTGAAAAATGCTCAACAGACGGAAGAAAGTGTTCACAAAAACACCATTGAGAACCAACCCATCCCAGAAAAGAAGTAAGCAAATGAAAATAAAACAAAGAAATACCTGTCGGAATAAAAATAATAAATTGATAATAAAACATATCCCTGTTTCAGATCAGAAAGTATTCCTGAAGGGTATTCAATGGATTCCAAAATAGTTTCAACGACGAGTGAAGTTCAACGAAGACCGGAATCCAAGACAAAAAAAGCGAATCCAGAAAAGCGGTACACATACTCTGGACCACCCGCAGTCAGTTTGGGAAGCTGGTCAGAAAGGCCCTGCGTCAACGTCCAAATAAAAATGGACACTGACTACAAGTTCGGAAAAAGCAACACCTCTGGTTCCAAAACTGTAGTAAACCTCAACGGCTCCAGGAATGAAGGAGACTTGAATGGTCAAGAATCTTCCAAAACTCTGCCAAAGAATGTAGTGAACGGTTCAATCGAAAGGGATGAAAAGCTAGAACCTAAAGAATTCAGCGACTTCACCAAAAAAATAGTGCCGCACACAACAGCTACAGGATTCAAAAAACCTGTCCTAAGTAAAATTACTTTCGGTGATTCCAATACCGAAGTGAAACCCATCGTCACTAGCGTAGAACTCAAAAAAGTTGAAAAGCACGAAATCTCCCAGGAAGTCGATTCAAAATCGATGAATTTTGAAGAACTCACTAAGACCTTTGGTCAAGAAGTTCGTCTCAGAACAAAACCAAAACCCTTAAATCAAAATCGCCATTCGGAATACTTCGGGAGAAATCCAGAAGTTGTAAATAGTCTTGTGAATGGTGGCACCAAACAAAACGGTTTTCAAGAGTCGAGCATTGTCACGCCAAAAGAGTCGCAAAATATTCCAGTCAAAAAATACACTTCTGTGGTAGGTATCAACTCTCAGAGTAACCACTTTCGATTTTCAAACGGACAAGTGCCGAAGAACAATGTTACTTCGATGAGGATTAATGGCCCGGTGCCAGTTGTAAAAGGGTTTAATGTTCAGTCATCCCAAATTCAGTCAAAAGTCACCACTGTTACTGTCAAACAGAACAAATTGATTGTTGATTCTTCAAGGAAAGACTCGCGGATACCAAAACCACCTACGATGCCCATAATCACTGGAGTGACCTTGAAAAGTGCCAATGCAAGACCAAAATCTATGCCTGTCAATGGAGATCCTAGGGATCAGTTGTTGGAATCGATTAGGAATTTTGGTGGTCGTGATAAGTTGAGGAATGTAAGTAGTTTTTCTTCTTTGCATCAGGCTTCACAGAACAAAAAGTTTTATAAACAGGCGAAATATAGTTATTTTTTTTCGAAAATAGGGGAATAAATTCTTTTGATTAAAATTAATACAGGTACTATTTTTATAATACAAAAAGTTTAATAAAAGTGCAAAATTATTATTCGGCAAGAAGAAATATTAACTAATACGTCTTTTGTTTCAGGCTGCCGAGAGGTACTAAATTTCCTCGAACGTGTAAAAATATTCTAAAAGCGAAAGCTCAGTCATAATGATACAGTAGTGTTAAATATTTAGGATTGATTGTATAAATCTAATTAAACTAATGAATATCAGGAGATATTTTATCGCTATTTAAAACTGTATTTTTGTAAAGTTACTAAGTTATCTACGTCCCAAACTTGATGTAGGAAATGATTGTTAATTACGTTTCGTATTCTGCTTGTATTTCCCAAGAGCATCATTTTTATAAAATCTTAGAAATACGAGACTTACGCCCGAAAAGTTTGTAAATAATATAAAATTGAAACGTAACACTTCACGAAAAAAAAATATTTTCTTCGATTAAAGAAGAAACTCACGGGTGCTACAGTTGTCTGAACTAGTATTAAGTTTTTCAGAATTCAAAAAGTGATTTTGAATATCCTAATTTTCCAGTATGGCGTCGATAGTAACTAAGTAGGGAAACAAAATAACTCTTGGAAGTCAAATGTTTCCCAAATGAAAAAATATCGAACACCGCAGATTATTTCTATTCTTGTCAACAAAATTTGTCGGCGATTTGTTAATAGCCACATTTATTGTTTGTGAATCAACAGACAATAAATTTAATGATGATTTAAAATTACATTAAACACACTAACTTAGCAATTTTGGTAAATTGCTTTAAAAGAATTGATTATGATATTTCAGAATCAGGATTTTTCTTCAATGGTTTCTATTCCAAATAACTTTCTCGTCAACAATCAAGAAGTGAAAATAACCGAAGTTAAATAATTAAATAAAAATGATTGTTTTCAATTAGAGATACGTTCCCAAACCACTATTTTGGAATAATTCTCTTTTTCTGCCTATTAAATATTTAAATTGCTGATAAATTGAAATATTGTTTTATTTGCTTAAACTTTGAAATTCGTTGACAGAACAGTGCCACTAATTAAATTTAATTTCATTTGGAAAAATTGTGATTCTGTGATAATACGGAAAATGTACATACGTCCTTCAGAAAATTTAATTTGTATCGTCCATTGCGATTGAACGTTCTTTATAATAAATAATTTAAAAAATAGTCATAGTCTTCGACATTGCTCATTTTTAGTTTAATATAAGATCGTTGGATCATAGCTTTGGTCATGTTTAAACGAGGAATAAAAAATACCAAAGTCGATCATAAGCGGATGTAATTACGCAAATAATGCTACAGCAATGACTAACACGTTCTAATCATTGAAAGTAAGTTCTAAGTTTCTATCAACGGGACCAAAGGTAACAAACACCCTTCTTATTTTATGTACCCTACAACGAATTCATATTTGTTAAAATAAAAATAATCGAAGAAACATCTTCGAAAAAAGGCTGGTCAGTCGAATTACGAAGTGGAGGAAGCCTAAAGAAATAATTTTATGGCGAAAAAGTTTGATAATACAGTTTAAAGCTCGTATTATATGAAACTTTTTTTTTCTTTGTACAAAAGACTTAATCCTATCATAATATGTATATAATGAAATTCGCCTTTCCTTATTTAATCAGTGACTCCTACTCTCTTCCCATACTTCAATTAAAACGTACCTTTCAGTAATAAATATCGTACTTCTTTCCCTTATAGTAAAATATTTTTCATCCTAAAATTATTCAAGATTAATGATTAATAAAAGTCCTAATATTTAAGTATTAATTCACGGCATAGGGTTCTTCCAAACATAAAACAAGCTGTATTGTAAAAAGAACATAGTATTAATATTGTATTTAATTTCCGTATATGTTACTATCTTGGCGAAGTTGTAATCTATTTATGTGCGTTGTAACTTATAGGTGCATTAAAATTGATTTGGAGTGAAATTCAGTCTTATTCCCCTTCCCATTAAAAAGATAAATTAATTTATAAAAATGTTGTATTTATTCATTTGATAAAACACAACTTAGAGCACCAGGTTAATCATTAACTACGTGATTTATAAATATTTTAATTTTAGTGTTTACGGTGATCTATGCTTAAATATTTACTATTAAATACTGTTTGTCGTCGAGAATATCTCTAATAAGTCCTGCAAAATCGGAGATAAACTTACATCCAAAAAAATTAGTGCTTAATAACAGAAATAATTCAATATTTACAATAATGGTAGTATTAAGATGATACAATAAGATTTTAACAAGATACTTGAATAACGATGTTTTCCACTCATAAATTTTTTTTTCGCATTTTCAACAATAAAGGGTAAATATTTTCAAAATATAATTGACACTTTCAGATCACAGCTGCTGGAATAAAAACATATGCAATTATCAATACGGTCTGAGTAAAGCTTTTCCATCTTCTTAATCGTCCGGAATTGGAGTATTGCAATTTCCATGCCATAATTTTATTTTGGAATCACATTGAGAATAATTAGCAAATACGTCTGCGTATCCACGATCACGCCACCAAGTGCACAATTGTCTATTCCATCCACAATCAATTGTGTGGATGAATTCTGGACGTTCCATTCCTAAGAGTGTATAAAAATCTTGATCTCCTAAATGGCCCTTCAAATAAATATTTTATTAGTAATGTTCAAATTTCTTGAATAAGGAAGGGTGGTAAATGCAAATAAATAAATTATCAATACCTTAAAGTGATATTTGTCAACCATGTGTTCAACGCTATCTCTGCTGATAATTTGATCATACTCCAGAGATTTTCGTAGTCTATCTAAATTAATAAGGATTACTCCACTGTTGTAACCTGGATAACCACCAGAATATCCAGGTTCGCCGAAGGTAGTTTTTGGATTCTTGCTTCTATAAAGGTAGAGAACGTGACGATAAACAGGAGTTAATTCTGGAGCCAGACCGAACAAATCTTGTTCTCCAAAATTATCGAATTCTTTGAAAATTTCTTTGACGTCTGTTCTAAATTTGGTGTCGGCATCAAACATTATTGCTACATTTTGTTCGGGAGGTGCTATCCTATGCAGACCCAGGGAAAGAAAAAAGAGAGCATCTGAGTAATACGTTCCTGGTTTACTGCTGAAATGAGGCGACATAACAGATACTATGTCTTCTAGTTGCGATGCCAATTTATGTACATCATAAAATTGCACCTGAAAAAACAAATTATAATTAATATTAAATATAAATATTAGAGCATATTAAATATAAAAATATAGAGAAACTTTAGAATTTCATTTAGGAAAGCTTCCTAATTCTAGAAAACACTTTTCTCAAAAAGCACTTGAATTTAGCGTTTATAACTGTCAAAATAAGAGTAAAATGTAAAAACTACCTACTTTCATGTTCTTTTTTGTCATGGATTTAACCACTTGTATCACTTTCTCAGCGATACTTTTACTGTTAGCATCACTGATTACATGGAAGACTACGTCTACTGAACTTAATCTAAGCAAGGACTCCGTAAAGATTTTAAATTTCCTTCTCATTGGCGAGTTGCTTGTAACTTTCGTAAAGATGCACCATACATTATAATACTCCAAGGAATTGGTTTGTATTGTAGTCGTCTCGAGAAAGACGTAATCGCTGGATCTGTTGTTCCCAATTAAGGTGGATTGAAATCTGGTTTTCTGAGAGGCATTCTGCACTTGAAAGTTATTAATGCTCCAGTAAACACCATTCGATGTTTGCAGACAGTAAATAATTATTACAAAGACGACAACAACTGTCAGTTTCAGAAGAATCTTGCGTAACAAACGCATTTAACTACACCAACATTATTAACTGTCTCTCACTCACTTAATCTTTTCATCTTATTTTCTTTGAAGGGACACTCGCGATTCTTGCGAAAAAATGCATTACTCGCTTTTTTTTATCGTGGAAGCGAACCATTTTCGCTATAACAAAATAAATAAAAACACATGGCCGCAGTCTAGCCTAAAATGACACATGACGATAATGACGCACTTTGCATTCATATAGGAGGAGAAAGGGGGAAGTCAGCGACCATCTTGCACAAATCGAATACTAATTCCTGATTGGCTAATACTTCCGCGCGAAAATTTAAAAGTCCATTTCAAGCACTTCAGTAGTTTCTGACGTTTCAGTATGAAAAAAATTATATTTTGAACACTTCAGTTTAAATTATTAATTTTAAACCTTAAATTTGAAATTTAAATAGTTAAATTGCCCTTTCAAGAAATGTAAAAATAAAAGCAAAAAAGAGTGACTTGCTGACAGACAAAAGTCAAAAGTCAGACAAGGTCAAGACTTGCAAAGTTTGAAATTTATAATATTCCATATACCTTATTTTCAAAAGTGCAAGCTCTCTAGTAAAAATATGGTTTGACTTATGAATATAATAAATATAAAATAATTATAAATTTCTAAAAAGCTTGTAAAAATGTTTAGAGAAAAAGGTATTTAATGCATGTAAATTGCATTCTAGCAGACAAAGTGGGTGACTTATTAGTTGAGAATGCACTACTGCAATAAGCAATTCTTTGCAGGGTCTGATGCCATGATTACGTTACAGAGTTAACGAAATACATTAACAGTCTCAGTAAAGAGCTGACCGAGCATTAATCGCGAGAAAACCAAGTAGAAAAGAAAGACTTACGAAGTGAAAAAAAAATATATTAAAAATATATGTTTTCAAATTTAAGAAAACAGTTTCAAAATAATAAAGAAATCTATTTTATTTTTTGGAAACAAATTATCAAAGGAATGTTTCAAGATGTGATCATTATATTACTAAATCTGATTGATAAAATCGATCGTGATTACTCATTATCCAAGAAACGTCAATATTTATAAATGATGATATTATTTCAGCACAAAAAGATTGTTGTATAATTTCGGCATAAAAAACCTTTTCATAATCAATATCTGAAAATCAAACTTTCAGAAAATTCGGATAAAAATATCAATGCTGTCTTAATGTAAAAATGTTAACAGATTAGTTCATTTTATAATTTTTTAATCTTATCACGACGCCAATATTGCCGGTTCCCTTTATCATCGAAAACCCTGTGATAAAGTGTGCCGACATTAAACTGAATATTGGTTACTGATACGACGATGTGAACAGATTGTTCACATTTTCACACTTTATATATATTACACAATTTCCAATAGAGTAATACATTTTCCATTTAATTACACTTATTAATTAATAGTTTATTAATAGTATCTGTTAATCTCTGCAACAAAAAGGTGTGTCTGAACGTGAGTGAAAATCAACTTCATCCAAAAGGTAAGTTTTAAACACCAATTTCAAAAGAATATTAATGATCTATAAATATTTCCACGTTTTATAGCATGACTTCAAGACTTAAGTCAATTTTTAAAAGACAATCGTCTCAACCAAATCGATCAATTGAAAGTACCAAAACTCAGTCGAAAGAAATTTCACACGAAATGAGAGAAATACCGAAAGTATCCTTTTTGAATGGAGATACCATTCTTTCTGAAGACTCCACAACTGAAGACAACACATCTGTTGTTCTGAGAAAAAAACATGGAAGAAGACGTCATAGGTAATGTGGAAAAATATATCAGAACTGTTAATAAGTTATGTGAATAAAATAACTGCATTATTTTCAAATTATTCTCTAAATATTATAGATTTGTTTTTTTACTTTCAGAACGTCATTAGGAGCAGTAGAAGAAATTTTGCAATGTGGAATTTGCAACAAAAGGTTTCAAGCCCCTAAAATGTTACCATGTCAGCACACTTTCTGCCTTAAATGTTTAGAGAATCAAATATCAAATAATGAAGGTACAGAAACTCCTTTCAGATGTTCGACGTGTTTCTTGAAAATAGAAAACTGTTTACCAGATCAACTGCCAACAAACATGTACATTGAAAATATGTTAAAAATCGTGGGCAGTAATAATGAAAAATCAGAAAAAAATACACCAAAAAGTCTTTTTGTTAGTTTTGCAACTGAAGAAATTAAATGTTCCAAGTGTAGTGCCATTTGTACTAGTGAAAACAGATGCAAACACTGCCGACAGGTAATTATATTATATTTAATAAATAATAATGTAAATAATAATATTACAAATATAAATATACACATTTTCAGATTTTTTGCAAGAGTTGTAGTCCTGAACACGTGAAAGTTTTGAAAGAAGAACTGGATGTCACTGCAGACTATTTTGAAAATACTCTTAAGATAATCGATTCAAAAATAGATGAATTTCGGGTAAATATCGCTAAATTTTGAGCTCAGAATCTCAAAAAAAAAAAAAAATGTAAAAAATTAATCCTTGCATCTTCTTCTCACAGAATAAAATTGATTTGCTCCAAGAGAATATTGACAAAGAAATAGAAGAGAAAATTTTGCA
This sequence comes from Synergus gifuensis, assembly GCA_904066015.1. Classification (NCBI taxonomy): domain Eukaryota; kingdom Metazoa; phylum Arthropoda; class Insecta; order Hymenoptera; family Cynipidae; genus Synergus; species Synergus gifuensis. Next base: position 1,530,286 of record CAJFCO010000444.1, read on the forward strand.
ATTGAGAAAGGACCGTGAAGAACGATTTCAAAAAGCATCGGAAATGTTTAGTAACGCTGAAAAATCAGCTGAAGAAATAAAACAACGAATTTGCATTACCCAAGTTGAAGTTATAGAACAAAAATCTGGAATGTACAATTCTATAACCGAAGATCAAGAAAAGGTATGTAATTTTATACTTTCTAAAACTCTCCATTTATAATAAATACCTCATAATAAATTCATCATTTCCATATCGATTAATAGTCCTACAATTTTCTTTCTCTACTCTATTATAAATCACCTTGGAAATATATTATAGACACAGGGGAATGGTTTTAATAAAAAGTAGCTCTCTCTTTTCGTTTTGCCAAATAAAATCAAACTCGCCCCCACCTGTCTTGTGCAGAATCTCGCAGTATTGATCACCTCAGAGTGGGCGGGAGAAATGGCGGTCCAGGGAGGTTGGAAAAGAGCCGAAGCTTGAAACGAGGGATCAGAGAAAACAGTAGATTTCATGCCCACCAAATACAGAAAATAAAAAAAAAACTTACACACAAAAGGAATATTTCAAATGATTCTACGAAAGTTTAAAAAAATATATAATATTACATTATCACAATGCAGTCGATATGAATTTTTTATAAATGCGAAATTCAAATTAGAGGATTTTAATTAGAAAGTAATGAAGGATAGATATTAAAAAATGATGACGGTAAATTGTCAAAAAGATTATTCGTCTTGAAGAAATTCAAAATGTGTGGCAGTGAGGGTGGCAGTAACTTCTTCCTCCCTTTCATCTGTTCGTGAAACGAACCCTGGTTCTACTCTACAGTGGTAATGGACTGTCAGATCCAGACTTTGGATGCTTGTGGTTTATACACAAACAGCATTACAGTCAAAACGGTCCTCTAACCCACCCCCTACCCCAGACCATTAAACCTCAACCCCTTATAGCCTTTTCCTCATTTACTCTATCTATTATTCCTTCTGTCTATATTTATAGTTATAATATGATGGTTATCAGCCTGAATTTAATTTAAAGCTCACTTCAAGTTTATGTTATTAAATACATATAATACTTATACTCCACAAGTAAATTTAATAACGAATTATTTAAAAAGTTATAATAGGTTTAAAATTATTCAATTTGCGATTAATGATTCGAATACGTATTTAAAGACTTATGACTTTAATATCCAATGATTAATGCTGTTTGCAGGGAAAAAAATCGACACAGATAGAAAAATTGGAGTTTCTTCAAGAAAATAATTTTCATGTGTATACTTTGTGGATCAAAATCAAAGTAGTAAATATCGAATGTAATAATGGGTAAAGAGATTAAGTAAGAGAAAGTTAGAAACCATTGCAAATCAATTATTCAAGTTCCGTGTCGTTCCCACTTGAACCACCGAAGGGTGAGCCACGCCTGCCACCCCCGTAAGCCACGCCCACTACCCTGACTAGAGTCCGAGGGCTAATAATTCACGTCACTAGCACTACCCGCCATAAAGAGTCAACTACAGGCTTTCCATATGGTGCTCGCAAAATTATATTGCGCAAACTCCGTGAGTTTGATGCAGTTACTGTTTTGTAACGATCCTCTATTATAATATGTATTTATTGCTACACTTATTGTCCTATAACATGTCAAACATGTGAAATGCAAATAACAATTCAGAATGATGAGAATGTAATTACATTTGCAATTTCCAACATGCAGTTCATTTCCATTTTTCCAGTGTATAAATTAAATAACTAATCTCTTAATCTGAAAAATATTGATTGAAATCATGAATTTATGTCACTTTCCTGAATTTTTCCTGATTTTCTGAATTAAAAAATGAGGCTTTCGATACTTAAAACTATTTATATTTAAAATATTCCAAACAACTTCGTCAACCTTATACAATTAGAAATTGTAACAATTTTTAGTATTTTTAAATATAAATTATTGTTTTCAGTGACTTTTCCCACTAATAAGAAGTCAGGCATGATTTTATTAAAAATTATGTTAAATTTAATGAATTCAAATTGAGAGAGTGCTACGTATTTAAATCTCAATTAGTTCAAAGTGACTAACTGAGAATCAACTTTCTGCTTTTCAACAAAATTTCTGAATTTGCGTTTTCCGAACCACCCTAATAAGAAGATTTACTGTCACAAACGATGCAGAAATAAATAATCCATTTCCCGATTTTCTCTGACTTGAACGGTTCATCGGTTAAGCAACTTGAAAACGAGATTACTGGGCAATGACAGATCAAAGTGGATGGTTCTTAATGGCGAGTTTTTGAGATTGTATTTGGATCAAGCACGCGCCGGCGGTGTGTGGCTCCCTAAAATTAGCCACAGTGACATATTGAATGAGCGTTACATCGATGGCCCAGGGCCCCCCCAATCCACCCTTTGGTACAAAGCGGGCACCCTGGGAAAATCAACTGACGTGTAACTAACTGGTGTATCATTATTTCTAACACGTATGTTTATATCGTCTCGGTCACGCGGGACTGTAAAACTGTAAAGCCAATTTTCTAATGGCCATAATCACGATGGATAGATGGGTTCACATCCTTTTTTTTATATCCACCCTCAACAATCGTAAGAGAGTTGGCCAATCAACTCAGACTTTTTTTCTATAAGAATCGACAATGCTGTCCGCATTTCTCACTAAATACTGCCAGTTATATGGTTCTTTATTGGCATGCGGAGCTAAAAAAGACTCTCAATTCATCCGTCGAAAATTTTATTCGTGAAAATCGTTTAAAAAGCTATTAGAACGATTTTATACCTTTTATTTTATTTTTTAAATTTAAATTCTTTCAAATTTCAGAATTTTAGAACCTCAGAACCTTCAGAACTTTCAGAACTTCAAGCACATCACAGAAGTGTTAATAAGCCTAAATTTTCCGACTTAAGGGCATGTGATACTTTACCATAAGAACAAATTAGTTATTCCCAATTATACATTCATAATAATAGATAAGAGAGAATAAATAAGATAATAAATAAGAGTCAATAAACCTTCGCCTACATGAGACGAAGATTTATTGATTTTTATTTACTAAAAATACCTATTATTATGAATGTATAATTGGTGTAACTAATTTGCTCTTATGGTAAAGTATCACATGCCCTTAAGGGATATTTTTTTACTGGCGAATTTATTTCACAATATCATTTTTTAAAGGAATGAGTTTCTAAACTCGATTTTCTTGACTAGCCTAGTTATGCTATCTCTGTAAAGACAGCTAAATAAACTGTTGGCCACCAAACCTATTTATACAACACGTGTCTTTGCAAGTTGAATCATAAATATCCGCCCTTGCGAATTGAGGGATTTTTCTGTATTGTAGAACAAGAGAAAGACAGAAATAGAGTAACAGAGAGTGGTTCTTGGGTACAAAGGACCACACGCCTTGACACGTGACTGTCTGGTTTTGCGATTCTATTGGGGTAGGTGAAAAGTGCTAGAAAGCACGAAGATACAAAAGTATTCTCTATTTGCCTCTCTTTTTCTCTCAATTGGCCTCAGCTTAGTGCTGCATCGTTGCTCGAGCAATTTGTGGTAAAAACGTCAACTGCATTGCTCTGCATATTTCACTGGTGCAGCTTTTTCAAAGCGCACTCATCTCGAAAGGATGGATTAAGAACGTTCGACTCAAAAGTCCGGTCTAGAAGTTTATGGCGTTGATATAACACCTTCCAAATTAAAAAAAAAATATGTCTTCGAAAGTTTTGAATGCAAAATGTAGTGTTTGCTGGTATATGTGCTTAAAGTTCTGAATGTTCAAATGAACGAAATGCTTTTTCTCAATTCTATTTGTTTCTGGTTTAAGCAGGTGAAGATTTACTTACACCTCCACAAACAAATGACGGATTTAATAGAAGTCGTTTCAGAATGGGAACCAAAATTAAGTGAAGTCGAAAGCAGCATATCGAAATCAAAGGATCATCGTTCAGAGATGGCAAACATTAAGCAAAATCATAATCTACAATACAAGTTAGGGGCCACCTATTAATTACGTAATACTTTTTTCGACAATTTTGGATCCCCCTACCCCATGTAATTGGTCATAACAAACTAGTTTAGACCCTCTCATATCCCTAAACTGTTACGTAATTTTCTCCATATTTTTTTCATCAACGTAATTGATGTATTAGAAATGTGATGAAATTTTCAGGTAGGTATTGAATAAAAAAGAGGAATGTAAAGAATATGGAATACAAAATGAAAACAGAATTTCTTTAATTAGATAACATATTCATTTTTAGTATAATAACACCATCATAGTGAACCCAATTCAAACACTATAATTAAACATTTTTTAAAATATATATAATAAATACAATATTCTCAAAAGCTGTTAGGTAATTTATGGATGGCCCCTTAGTAATCTGAACATAATAACGAAAACTTTGATTCTTTAATTCTAATCTTTTGAACAAATATGTTACAGAAACAAGACTTTCATACCGAAAGTAGTTTACGAACACAAAGCGATGCAAAGACCATCGGGGCTCGCTTTCGATTTTTCGAGAGAATACGTGTACGTTGCTTGTCAAGGAATTAAAGCAAAAGTTATTGTTTTAGACAAAAAATTTAAACTTTTGAGAAGATTTCACCACTCGGATATGATATCACCCCAGAAGGTTGCTTTTCTTGAAGAAACTCAGGAAATTTTCGTAACAGGTACGACACTGAACTTCATGTGTGAAATATGGAAATTTGTTGAAATAGAAAATAGTTAAATTGAATTTGTCACATTTTCAGACAAATGGAAGCATTGTATCTTTGTGTTTAGTCGCAAAGGTGAATTTTTGAGACGAATGTGTAACAAGGGTCAAGAAGAAGGACAATTACGAAGTCCTGAAGGAATTTCGATTCATCCCAAAGAGAAATTACTTTATATTGCTGATTCAGGAAATGACAGAATCGTAATTCTGGATTTAGATGGATCATATCAAGGAAGTATTGGTGCTACAGAAACTTCAGCGACCATAGTCAACAAAGGTGGAAAAGCAGTCAATATTTCTGTGAATCATCTCAACCAGCCGTCGGACGTCGCTGTAACTTTATCAGAAGTAGTCGTTGCTGATAGTGGAAATCATAAAATTAAGGTAGACAAAACTCTGGATATCGTTATTTAATTATGATTCGGATTTGATTAAATGTTAATATTATGAAATAATTGAGTTTTTTTATAATTCCTTTTCAGATTTTCAATCACAAGGATCAACTTTTGCAATCAATTGGAGGCTCTGGAATCATGAGAGGCTTTTTCAGGTTTGGCAAATCTAATTATAAAATTATTACAACAGAAAGTTTTCCAATCCGTCAAAGGATTCCAGTAAAAATTCTACTTAAGGTTCAAAAACGCCAAAAGCGTTTGACAAAAATGAACAAAGCAATTGTTAATTTATCTTTTGTTTCAGAACACCGGAAGTGGTAAAAATTGATAGCAGAGGCAATATCATAGTAGGTGATTCTGGAAATGGACGAGTTCAGATTTTTTCTCGCCAGGGTGAATTATTAAAAGCGTTTGGTGGAAAGGGAAGTAAAACTGGCCAATTTGGTTGGATATCGGGTTTGGTAATAAAACCAAATTTGGAGATTATCGTGGCTGATAGTAAAAACAACACTCTACAAATACTATAAACAAATTAATCCGAATCAAGGCAAAAATATTTTTGCTAGCGAATCGATTCTAATAATAAGTGTGGTGGTGAAATACATATAATTCAATAAACCAAAACCGTTTCCCACTTCTTTCCAATATTTTATGGAAATATTAATCATTTTTAGTCATTTTTAGCTAAGAATTCAGATTGAAAAATACTTTAAGAAGCTTGTACGGTGGTCACAAAATTCAATTGATCAGTATATTTTTAAAAAAGTGAATAAACTTTGAATAATTCGCCACCCTGGTTTTACTCATTAGCAAGTCTCTTAAAAATTCAGATGTTTCTCAACTAGAGGATGTTTGTTTTTCCCAACCACAGATCGATCCAAATATCAAACAGATTTTCGGTAAACCGTGTCCAACCACTCGTGTAACCTCGTGAGCATATTTGACCAATAAATAATTTAGCAAACAAATTGATCCCCGAGGACTATAAACAGATACTTAAAGGCACGCGTACGATCCGTCTCCTAGAGCGGAATAGAAATAGTCCTTAGTCAATGATGATTTCGTGTGGAGATGAGAGAAATCAGGGCAATATTAAATCAATGGTGAAAGAGACCCCTACTGTGAGAACCGAAAGGGGGCCCGCGGCGTGAAATCTCTATTATAGGGGTTAGTTGGTACCCCTGTTATAGCGCCGAAGAGCTGGTGCTGACAGGGGTCCGCCTTAGTCGGAACCAGTCGGAACCCTCCAAAATAATGTAATCGCGAATTAAATGTTTGCACGGAAATCGAGCATGCCCTGAAAACCACCCAAAGTCGAGGATCATGCACTCAAAGGGATTTAATTAATTTACATAATTAGCAAAGCAAGATTTTTAAATTCGTGGATGACATTTATCCCATTTACACATTTATTCCATTTTCCTCGATTTTATAAATTATTGATATGTAATTGCTAAATAAAAAATTCGAAAATTAACTCTTTTCAATATAAAATACAAAAATTTTACAATTATTGATATTCTTCTTAAATTACAGGTCTGATTTGTTTATGTCAACAGTATGGGTGGAAAAAAGTAAATCAGTAAAGCGATCTCGATTTCCCACTCGATTCGCATAAGCCTGGCCCCACCCTCGTGACAAATTGAGATAAATAATCGTTTTCCGGTTACAATGCTCTCTCGAAATTCGTCGTGGTGTCACTTGAAACGGCACGCTCCCAAACATTTCTCTGGTATAAGAGACACTACTCGAAACTAACGATATCAACGCAGATATGAATCTGGACACTTCTCTCAATTCGATGTGGGATTTCTACCACAGTACATTATTATTCGAAAACTAAAGCGCAGAACCTCGCTAATTTAGTTTAGAGATTTGTGAAATAAAATATTCACGAAGATCGATATCTTCTGAATATCATAAAATAATAATAAATATCACTAACCAGATATATCCGCTGCAACCAGCTAGATGTTAAAATGATCTGCAACAGAAATAAAAAAATTGGATTAAACAGTCTTCTCTTAATTTCCTAAATATTTTTCCATTAAATGAGAGTAGAGAATGAAATAATCTAATTAAATAATGAAATAATCATGAAATTAGCTAATGAAATAATCATTAATTTAGGTTATTGAAAAAAAATAGTTTTATTTAAAGCGCGCTAATTTTGGCTAGTACATAATTTGATAATAATTACAATAACATATAATTTAAAATTCAAAAAGTAAGAACGAGGAAGTCATGAAATCAATGCGAATCTGAAATGAAGCAATTGTCAGGACGTCAGGGGTGATGATGTCGAGAGATAAGATCGAAATATGCAAATTGAGCGAAGTGCAAGGACGATTAATCCTTTCAGAACTACAAACGTGGATTACGAATCCACGTTCTCATACGACCGCAAAGCCGATCCCAATTATCGGCAGGCGTTCGGTCAATAGTAATTCACTTTTGGGCCACGAGGTAAGACCGTCGAAGTTCCGATTCATTCGAATAGACAAAACTTTACCAGCTTGTACCTACAACCCTAGCTGACTATTGTGGTCGTATTAACACCTTGCATAATTGCGGAGCTGCATTTCATTGTGTGTACTAAACATACCTTATTTGAATATTGGCCCATTCATATTGAGAAGGCTAATATTTGAGTCGAATCTCCAATACGAGTTAAAATACTGATATGGTCCATTTGATTACCCTTTCAACATTTTCTCAGGCTGTCAAGATCTATTTAGTCAGTGTTTTCAAATAAAATGATAAGAAAATTATTGTTAAAAGTAGAATTTGACTTGTAGTTGGAAGCATATTTTTAAGAAAAATAGAATAATTGGGAAAATATATTATTTTGTTTTCTTTTGACCGATGAGAACTTTATATATGTACACACAAAATAAGCTATAATATTTTCATCAACTTCATATCCAGGTTTCTGAATAAAATAAATTGGATACTCTAATTTAATATTTAGCTCTCGATTTATGAATAAATTCTCATTGCCCCTCTTCTCCAGACGCCATAATATTCGTAAGCTCTCTCACAGTTCGCTAAAAGCACTGGAAAATAAAATTTCGTCGGCAGTAACAATAAAACGCAGAAGCATTCATAGTCTTGAAAATAAATGCGTTATTAAGTTTTATCCAATCACTGCAGAGTTTGATAATCGGTTAACTCTTAGAGGACCAGGATTGGTCCAATGCTCCGCCCAGGGGTTGATATTGATCAACCCTCGGTTGCGCAGCATCTCCTATATAAACCGAATCCCTTGGGATATCATTGATAGTAGGATACTGATCATCCAGTATAGTGAATGACTCTTCATCATATGTATAAAAAAAGGAATTTATTTCACTTTCTAATTAATTTAAAAAAAAGAAATAATAGATAGTAAGATCATTTTAAATCACATGCATTTTCTCTTAACTTGGAAAAAAATCCATTTCAAGATTAAACTATGCAATTGTGATTCGCGGTAAGAATAAATTTGTGCAATTTTAACGTGGGGTCCAAAATGGCATCCCATCTGGTCTTCGAGTATGAAGACAGGGGTCAAAGAATGCGTCATCGAGATGGGACCACTTCAAGACCTGCAGATTCCACAGTAGCTTGCACGAGGTAAGTTAAACAAAAAAATGTTCTTATAACAAAAATGTCAGCCGTTGGAATAAGTCAGCCAAAAAAAAATTGTTAATAAAAAAGATTCACTTTACTATAAACATATTCAAATTTGAAATACGTCAAAAAATTCAAATAATTAACCGAATAAGCGCAAATTAATAAAATTTCAATATTTTCATAATGCTTATCTTTAAAAAACATGTCAAAGAAGCCACCTGATTTTTTTTTCATAAATTTTAACTTATTTTTAAAAAAGATGCAGAAAGCGAAAGTTTATTGATATGATATTTGTACCGATAAAATTTTCCCAATTAAAATAAGTTTACAATAATGTTAATCTTTTATATTTTAGTGATCAGTAAAAAGCAGAACCTTATTCCCACTTCAAAGGCATGCAAAACGGATGAAATTATGCATTTATTATTAAAAAAATCGTATAATTATATATGTCATGGAGGAGAGAGAATTTTTTCCCTTGGTGCATAATATACTATTTAACTTTTATTTGGTTGCCCGAAGTTATTTTGACTTGAAAATAGGTAATTTTGCTAGAGGAGGGTTGCACTTTATTTAGCCGTCGGCACGGACTGAATTAAATGCGGGGGTGTGATATTAATTATATGACATTATTACAAATAAATTATAAATTATATATCCCCGAAATACATTTGAAGAAATTTCGCAAAATACATTTAAAAATGACTATGAACTTTTTTCGAAAAAATCAAACGCGAGTAAATATTATGAAGGTGATTTCGGTATGTATTTGAAATTTGTAAACCCTGTGACCAAATCTTTTTTGAGGTACACATTTGCGTATGCTCGACAGCTGGAAAGATATTTATTATTTAAAAGAGTTTCAATTTTGATAATAA
>CAJFCO010000444.1:1540289-1566658 GCA_904066015.1 Synergus gifuensis
TTTTTTCAACAGTTCGCAATATTACGTGGGCCCAAACAATGATATCAATGAAGAGGATTTAGCGGATTTACCATCCTGCGTTTATGCAGGAAGAGCTTCCCAACATGTCTCTCATGCGTCTCCACACACTCATTCACCTTTGCATTATCACATGCCAGTGACGACACAAGGTAAACAAAATTTAGAAATTATTTTATAAAATATCTACATCAATGAAAATGTATTTAACACGTTTAAAAAAATATTTGGGACCAACCAAAAATACGGAATACACAAATTGGCGAAAAATAAAAATATCTAATATATGTATAAATACCCAAACTAAAAGAATTGCCAAAGTTATTTGAATTTACATATATAAATAGGTAAATTATGTAATGAATAATATTTGTAATAATTAATTAATTACATTATATTTCTTGATGTATCAGATGTGGAGTTAATCTTATCGATTTATTTTTCGTAGATTTGAATCTATCAATTATATATAAATTAAAATAATTTTGAACAATTTTATAATTCGATAAATTTGTATTTCTGAAATTTTAATATTCGGGTATTTATTTTTTCTTCATTGTTGCTCAGTTTCAGATATTTTATTGTATTACCTGCCAAAGAAGTTATAAATATACAATATAAATAAATAAAACAATTTTTTTAGATCCTAATGATACAGACATGAATGGGGTGGAAGAGGGTTATTACCCAAATGGTAGTCCCTACAGAATTCAAAGACATGCAGCCAATATTCGAGAACGAAAACGAATGCTAAGGTAAGAATCTGATCGTCATTTTCATCTGAATTTATAGATTCATCCTATTTAATTATATCTATCAAATTAAGAAATCAATAATAATTAAATTGAGCACTTTCGAAAAAATAACATATCATAATAGTATGTAATCTAATTAATTCATCTGATTGTTGTTATTTATTTCCTATTCCATAAATGAAATACCTTTAAATAAGTTAAACCGATTGAAAGTGTGATTGCGATTTTTAGCAGCATCAACTCGGCTTTCGACGAACTAAGGGTTCATGTACCCACTTTCCCATATGAAAAGAGGCTATCAAAAATCGACACTCTACGATTAGCAATAGCATACATAGCTTTATTAAGAGAAGTTTTGGCAGCAAAATCCGATCCTTTGACTTATGTCGAACGGTGCCTTCGAGGAGAAATTAGTGGCGAAAGGGCCGAATGGAATACGAGTGGTAACAAAATATTACATATTTTAAATAATATTTTTCGCTAAATCTGAATTAGTCAAAAACTACTAACTAAGTTATGAAACGCCGTCGATAATTGAATTAGTAAGAATTTTGACTATAATACTTGATAGAAAACTACTGATTCCTAAACAAATTCTATACTAAAACTTATTTAGTGTTTAAAAAATATTAACAGAATTAGTAGAATCTGATTAAGAATTAGTATTCTGACTAATTCAGCTTTAGAGTTTTGATATCGAATATTTTTTGCAGATCTGACGGCCCGTCTGTCGTGGATAAACTGGGAAAATCTTGGAGTCAATCCTAATCGAAGATCAGTGCTAACCAATTTAGCACTAACGACTGACAATATGAATTAAACATAAAGCTGATAATTACGGAAAATTCAAAATTTCTTTGTAAATACCTACTTCACAAATGAATTAATATTCCGAATATCACTTATTTGAATTTCTACACTGGACTGCCGATTTCAGTTCCTGTAGTCTTTGTGCAATACGAGCAACTTTGTTGTATTTGTGTATATTTACTCTAATGATTAGTGTTTTATAGTATGTCTTATGAATAATAAAATTAAATTAAAATTCTTTATACAGCAAGTCTTTTTTGATTTAGTTTTTTCATAGAAAGTTGAAAATTTGTATAATGATACATATATTCATAAATGTTAAGTTTTGAAAATTAATGAGAATTATTAATTCGAAGTATTACTCGATTTATTACACTTATTACAATTCAAGTGAAGGAAGAATTCTAATTAATTTAATTCTAAGTCTTTTTTGATTTTCAAGGAATTTTTCAAGGAAAACCGTCCTCATTTCATTTTTTTAAATCTTCCACAGATGAAAATTTCATGAAAACTAAATTGAAACAGGCGATCCCTAATTTCATGAAGACATCTAGAAATAACTCTTTATCCTGTTGTATTTAAGCTCACAATTAGACTCGAAATGACCACTCCATCCCCCTACTCAAATTCCTAGCCTTATAATAGGCTATTCAAATTCAGGTAGCAAGACACAGGTATAAAATGCTTCATAATTTCTAAATCTGATCTATTTGTAGAGTTTCTGTTTAGCCTGCAGTCGCAAAATTTCGAGCGAAACCAGATCGAAATCATTGTCGTTTAATACAGTTTTCCAAGTTTTTGCAAGCTTTTGTTATATTTTCTGGTGAAAAAAGTGACTACGAATATTTTTATACTCAAAAATGGCCTATCTTATCTTAGAAACAGAAATTTTTGTAAAAAGATATTTTTATAATTTTGTTTATAAAATGTGTTCTCTTTTTACTGCTATCGTGATCTTTACGACTTCAGCCCTAGTTCTGTTTGCTAGGACAAATTATATCGAATTTCGAAGATTTGTAATCGATTTACTTTATTTGAACGCGGTATCACGAGCTTTTGCAATATTGCATCGTCTAGCCGAAGGTCTAGAAGATGATGATTCTGATTTTTCTGAACACGATGAAAGCAATAGAGGTGATGAAAGTGAACTGACTTCTTCCTGGAGAGAATTACGAATGGAAATGGAAATCCGTGGGAGGATGTGGCATTAACAAAAATTAATCAACATTGACATAACTGGCAATTATGAAAATGAGGACAAAGAAACCAAAATTTACATTGAAAATTTGTTACGGTTTTGCACATAAGTCTTAAGAGTTTGAATGTATAAAATAGGAAAAATATTAACTGAAAAATGTGTATTTTGAAACTACCTATCTGTAAATATTAATAAAATATGTACAAAGAAAGTAATATGATATAATATTATTATTTGTTTCTTTAAAATTGGTCCATATATGTATTTCAACTTTGACTATGTATAACGTTTATATGTAATAAAATAGACATAATATTATACAGCTGTATTAAACACAATTTTATGATGTATCATTTTTATTTCCCTTCATTTTTTATTGAATAAATAAGTATTTTAGTTAGTAGCAAGAAAATATAAAATTCTGCATGAAACTATATGTTTAGAATATTTAATTAATTTTGAGAATTGGTGCAAATGTCATTTTTTATAATAAATAAACAAATTTATCTTGAATACTATAAATGAAGCTATTGTTTTATAAGAATTGTAATATCTATTTGTATTAATAGCCAGAAACAAAAGTACCTCAAAAAATTGAACAATTAATATTTTAAACCGTCAATTTAAAAAAAAAATCGAAAATTGTGGTTAGGGTCAACTTTTTGTTAACAATTTCAGGTTTCACAAACCTACTCCGATCATATAATAAATACATATCATTCTTTTTCACTTAGCGCATATTTTTCTGATTGACATCTGAGATTCTCGGAATTCCCATGTGAAACATGTGAAGATGGGAGAAACACCTGACTGCATATTCTGGCAGTCAGTAGTTGAAGTACAAAAATCGATATCGAATTCTTGATAATAATTCATTTTTTCACTTCTGCACTAATTCTAGTTCTCAAATTGTTACCGAAATTCACAAATCAACCTGTAAAATAAGGAATTAAACCCTTCGGCGTTTTCTATAACCATTTCTAACCCCAAAATATCGCAAATTCACAAACCCGAGTTCCGAAGAATTGCAGGTACGTACTCGAATTTCCTGACGAGACAATTGACTATTTATTCAATTTAAACACAAAATTCAACACTATTCACATATTACCGGAATTTATATACACTTTTGCTACTAAAAACAACTCGAACCGGTGTTTTTAAAAATTCAGGAAACTCGTATCGCGAATCTAACCTATACACGAATAATAACCATAATAACTAATAATATAATAATAACCTTATAGAAACTAACATGGCTAACATTTTTTTCTTAATTTCATCAGATAAAATTTAAGTAAACAATGGGAACGAGCCAAGGAAATAACCAACCGAGGTGGCGATTTGAAATGTCTCGGTAAAATGAAGCAAACACTCATCATACGTTCCTTTGACAGGATTGTTTACTGCTTCCAATACCAAAAGGTTAGAAGTGTAAAATAACACGGAAATTATGGAAATTATCCTTTTGGGCAACGAGCCGACGAAAGAATCGATCGCAGAACGTGCCGCGACAAGTACCACGAATTTAAAAGTTATCGAACTGAGCGACACAGAATCAAAGATGGCGCTCCTTCGACAATTGAAGCTCGACTCGCCAACGAGCGACGATCTGCATGGCCATGAAAATTCCCCAACGGATATTAAGAAATTTATTGGAAATTATGTATTACCTCCGGGTACTATTTTAGAAAAACGAGATAATAAAACGGAATTTCAACACGAGACCGAGAATCAACAGAAACCACCGAAAGAAATGGCGGAAACTTCCGGTTGCGTGAATAATACAACATCCGGTACCCAAATGGAAAATTCAAAACGAGTTCAACGACCAATACGGAACAAAAAGTAAGTTTTATTTTTATTTCTCGTTTTTGAATATACTTTTTTTCAATTTTACACAATTAATTCAAAAGAATTTTCATTTAGGTGAAAAATTATGCTGTAAAAATGCATCTTTTTTGTTAAATTCACCGTATTTTTTATTCAGGGCCGTACGCAAGGTAGGGGGGGGGGGGTTAAACCCCCTCTATAGAAAAACTAAAATAAAAAAATAAGATTCTATTTTATATCAGAAACGATCGTTTGAAGGAAATTTTTTTATTGTAACATATGATTCAATCATAAAAATATTTCGACCCCCCCAACATGAATTCCTGCGCACGGCCCTGTTTTTATTATTAAATATTTTGTTTGTAATTTGTGATTTATTTGTACTTTTGCTGTTTAAATATTTAAATTAACATATAGATTATTCATTATTTTCTATGGTAGTTTTTTGTTTTTAATTAAGGGTGTTGGAGCCAAGTTCTAATCTAAAAATCCGATTTCTTCATTTTACTCAACAAATATTGAATTTGGAATTTTTTCCCTCTGTAGAGTTAATCAGTTTTTAATTGAAATTATGCGTACAGAGCGAGAAAATATCTAGTTCAAATATTTTTTTAGTAAAATTAAAATATTCTATTTTAAAGTTATATTTTGAATTCTTCATTTTATGCAAAAAGTATCGAAATTAAATATTTTTTCGCTCTGCATGCAGTCTTATATTTGAAAAAAGATTAGCGCTACAGAGTGAAATTTCTTTAATGCTGACTAATATTTTCTAACTTTTCACAGGATAGTGGAAGTTCGTCGAAACCCGACTCGATTATCAAAAAAGAATTTTGGCGAAGACTTTGTGAATCCGAGACAAAGATTGCTTTCAGCGAAAAGGAAACAAAATTTTACTAATACGGAACCAGCTAAACGAGCAAAATTATCATCTATACCTTACATGAATACCAGATCCATAACAAAAAAACTTTATACTGAGGGGGCCACTTATCAAGCTCCAACTATTCAAGATGCAATAGAATGGAAAGAGTGGCCAGAACATGGAATGCATGAAAGACCTTTTTTTCATCCTAGGGTAAATAAAGAACCATTTTAAAATAAGAAAAAATGTAGATTTAAATAAAATAATTTTATTTTAAAAAAGATTCATTATAGAAGGACATTTTTCCTCTAAAATTAGAATAACAAATTATTTTTCAGCTTGGTCTCGGAGTTGAATGCAACGGTCAATACTTCAAGAGCTTGGACGGTCCCTCGTTTGGTGAAATTCATCAAGAATCCGAAGAGGAAGTGATTTCTGTGGATTCAGATGATCAGGTTACAAATTCATTGGATGCAAAAACCAATAGAAGAAAAGTTAAAAAATTAAATATCCAAGTGAATGAATCAAACTCTGGAAAAGAGAACAAGTCTTTCGAAACTTGTATACACGCCAGTTTGCACTCAGTTCTCGCTTACTGCGTTCAAGTTTTGGATCCTGAGTACTATACAACCATTCAAAACAAAGTAGAAAATTTAAAACTCAAATCTTGTGAGAAAGAAAGCAATCAAAAACTCCACGAAGGTTCTGATTTCAAAAATGAGATTATGACTAGAAGTAGAGTTAATAAAAAAACTCCTCTTGTCCTGAACAAGGAACAAACTCAGTCTGGAGAAACTGAAATCTTATCGATTAAAAGAAGCAACTCTAAAGTTTCAAATCTGGTTTCTCGATTAGAGCCAAGAAAATGTCTAATCACGCCTAGAAATTCTGCGAAATTAACAACGAATTTGCAAACTACTCACTCAAGACTACAGGATGTCATTCGATCTTCTAGAAATGCTGTGATCGTTATTAAACCACAGGAAGAAAAAAGGGAAAATCCCATAGCGCAAATCGAGAATCAGATACCCTCGACTCTATCGAACGATCAGTTGTTCAAGCCCACTACAAGAGAATTGAATTTCGAACTCGGAAAATTGGATGATCCAGCAATTAGCCATGAAACTTTAACGAAAATGTCTTCTATCTACGAGAAACTAGTTCCAGTGGAGGAGATGAATCCCAATTCAGAACATTTTTTTAATTCTTTGCTAGTCAAAAAGGTCGATTCTGAGCTAGAATATTCTTTGGCACAAAACGAAGTCCAGGATAATAATCCGAATAAGAGCCAGACTTTAGAAATAGCGAAGATTCTGTCTGAGTATATTCAAAGTATTAATAAAGTGCCGGAGACTGAAAATTGTGTTTTTCAAAGTGGAGTGAATACTGTGAATATTAGCGCTACCTGTTGTAATGATCAAAAGAAGTGGGAAGAACAATCGAAAATGAGTAAAAGTAAAAGACTTCCAAAATCTGGAGTATCTGCTTCCAACAAAAATAATATTGTGGAAACTAAAGATACTGTGAGGAATAAAATAGAGGTACAAAAAGAACTCGATTTATCAACCCCGAAGTCGAAGGATGAAAAAAAAAATGAAGAAAACGAGCAAAGTATAGACGTTGAGTTTTTGCAGGATTTACTAAAAAATACAGCAATATTGTATTGTGCAGCTAGTGGAGTTCGTCAAGAAAATCTTGCGAATTATATGGACAATCTTGACGCAGAACAGAGTTTAGGATGGCTTAAAGATAATGATTGGTGATGCCATCTAAGGCGAACGTCTTGAGTGAAATATTTCTTATTTTTCAACTTAATCGTTCTTTTCAAAGTTCGTTGACATATTTCTGTTTTTCTATTTTCATTGAAACATGCAAAACTATTCTATTACAGAATCTAAAGTGAACGTCATTAAATTCAAATTTTTAAGAAATTTTAAATTTCTTAAAAATATTTAAAATTTAATTCTAAAATAGTTGTATTTTTATTATAGAAAACCTAATTAAATACAGTTTCTAATCGATAATCCAATAATTATCTAATAATAATCTAATAATCTGCGGAATTCAATCTGTTGCATAATTCACGTTGTGTATCTATTTCGTCCAAAATTGCTTCTTGACTGAACTTTCTTGAGGAAAGACTCTGAACTAATTCCATACGAACAGTATTTTTCTGAAAACGGACAACAAAATAAGTAAGGATGTTTGAAAAATGTGCACAGAAAATGAAGAATTGAATCAAATTTTTTGAAAAGTCATACCGGAAAAATAATACCAGCGATTCCTTCAAAATGTCCGAACAGAGAAAAAATTTTGTATCGCATGAATGGAGTTCCAAATAGTCTTTGAAGATCTTGAATCATCAGTCGAATGTCATCTTCCCTAGGTTGTAGTGTCTCTTTATGGATCATTAACTATATAAATAAAATTGTTACTCATTTTGAACTTTAATAACTACAAAATTTTATACATATAAAAAAATATAAAACTTACAGATGCCTGTGCTGATTGAGTTAAAAGGCATTCTTCCGGGGAAAAAATTGAACTTTTCCAATCTCCATTAATACAAAATGGTAATTTATCACTTTCGGATTCTGTAAAGAATAAAACAACGCAGTTATCTTTAAGTAATATCTCATTTTATACAAATTGTTTAAACAATTATTAAAAATACCGTTTTTGTAAGTGACAAATGCTACATCGGCTCCGTGGTCTAAGCAACTCCACGCTTTCTTTTCTGCATCACCTGTGTCGTTTACAGGAACTACCAAAGAGTTTAATTTAGTTTTATACCCATTTATACCTTTAGTGGAAAAAAAATTGGGTGTCGATTGTACTAAGGATTGTAGATTTTTTGTTTCACTGTAAATCGAATCTCGACACTTTGAATAAAATAAATAAATTATAAAGAGAAATTTTCTTACGCTTAGAACAAAATGAATACAAATTTCTTGGAAAAGTGCTATTCTGTTCGCTTAAATTGACGACGCAGGCTTCATTGAAAAAGTTGGAAACCATTTTTTTGTCTTTGCAGTACCAATCCTCATTACCAGTCAATTGTCCCATCAAGTGGATAAAAGTGTTCCACCCTATGAATAAAAATTGTTTATAATAAATTCAATTATATATGTTCTCTGAAATTTTAATACGAAATAATTTTAAAAATTGTTTATCATTTGATCCACACCTGCCCCTCTGTAAGTTGTAAAACATGCTGTCTTATTTTTTAGATCCTTTAACGATTTTAAAGAAAGAAAAATCTTTTCCGCAATCATTGCTACTGTTTGATTATAAAGTGCTTCATCACGTGAAAATAAGTGTGCAATAGGCTTTAAACTTTTCCTGAAAAGAAAACATTGTTAATTAATTTCTGTAATTACAATTTACATTTTTTATTTAAAAAATTTGTTAGTAAGTTACTTTTTAGCTTGAAAAGTCTCGTCTGCATTAACAACAAAAATGTGACTTGCATTATTTTTCACTGATTCTATACACATCTCTCGACTGGGTTCTTGTACACAATTAATTAAAGGCTCTATTCCATAAACTCTGGCGGCTTTAGAAAGCGAATCACATTTCCTGGCTTCGATTCCTGTAGTAATGCACCAATTTATGGTCCTCCTTAGTTTACAGTTTGAGACAAAACTCAAAGAAACTAGCTCAGGAACTATAAAGAGAAAATAATTTAAAATTCTGAAATAAAATTGAGTTTAATAGATAAGCCAACAATGAACTATAATTCAAAAAGAAACGTACATTGATAATTTAAGTATTCATTTGGAGTGATTTGATGTATGTTAACAGCTTTTCTCCTCAATGTACTTTGATTTGTCAATTTTATGGAAAAAAATTTGTGATGTAGTAGAGGTAATACTTTGTGAACTTTGGCAGCAATATCTCTGAAAATTTAAAACATAGGAGAATTAGAAATCTTTTAAATTTTAGAGCAAATAATTTATTGCGAAATCTCAAAATTTGAGATTAAAATTTGGGTCCAATGTCCTTAAAAATATATTTACCGCCTGGCAATAACATTATTCCATGGAACTCTGAACCAAACGCAAGGAACAGGATTCGTCAAGTTTCTCGTTGTACCGTCTGGACAAATAAAATGAAAGTTTTCGGATGCTTTATTGAAATCCTTTAAAATAAAAAAATATGATAGCTATATTAACTGATAAGAACTTTTATCAAATTTTCTAATGATATGCGAGAGAAGAAAATACTACCAGCTCAGATTTAAAGTACCCATGGACATCTGTTAATTTGGACCACAATATATTTCCTTTTTTTTCAAATAAACATTTAACCGCCTCCTTTGCGTTGGTTGTTGTTGAATGCTGAGGAAGTTTTGAGCATCCAGAATGCAGTTTTTTATATTTTGTCACTATTAAAAAGAAAGAATATTAAAAGAGTATTTTTTTAATTTTAAGATATATGTTTAGCACATAAACATACTTATTTTTTTGTAGAATTCAATGTCATAATTCTTTACATTGTCAATGCAATCAGACTCAAACTGAGCAGCCAATGAAGATATTTTATTTTCTAGTAAAGTCTTATTCGGATCACAATGTTGAGCAACAACGCTCTTCTCAAAATACTGTAAAATAATTTCACGTTTAATAATGGAAAATGTGTTGGTCACTTTTAATTCAGTAAATAGTATCAAAAATTAGAATACCAACTTTTATATAATTTTTCCATTCAAATCCAGACGAACATAAACTTTTTTTTGATGGACTGCTCAAGTTCTGTATTTCTTTACGAGCTACAACAACCATCCTCAGTTGCGTCGAAGGAGGGAATTCTAAAATCATACAATCATCTTATTTATTATCGAGAAAATGTTTACACTAAAAAAAAAGTTATAATTTATAATTATTACTTCTACACGGATCTACCAATTCATGTGTAACAACAATTTGATTGTCTTCTGTTTCATTCATTCCAACAGTCATGAGTTCCTCCGGTTCAGCAATCATAAAATCTGCTTTATTATTTAGTAATAGTTTCAGGCATGATATTCTGTTAACAATAAAATGTATTTTAAATTAAAGTTATATTTAATACGTGATTTTAAATGCACACGTTATTAAGGATGTTGGACTCAAATTTGAACCTGAAAATTCTACCTCTCCATTTTATTGCGAAGGAAAAAAATATCTAATTATAAAATTTGTTAAGTAAACTGAATAAATCGAGTTTAGGACTTGAGTCCAACATCCTTAATTAAAAAATACTTACCCATCAGTTTCTTTAATGCATCTAACATTTTTATTTATTTCTTGTAGGTCTGAGCATGTTAAGGCAGTATTTGCATTGTGTGTCCAGCAGAAGTTTACTAAATAAAAATATTATTATATCAACTCTATGAGTCCAATTAAAATAAATATTTTAAATAATACAATATTAAAGGCGTTGGACCCAAGTGTTAAGCTCAAAATTCCATTCTCCATTTTACTCAACGAAAATTATAGATAAATATTTTTTTGTTCTGTAGCGCTAATGTTTTATCAAATATAAGATTGCGTGCAGAGCGAAAAAATATGTAGTTTTGATACTTTTTGCATAAAACGAAGAATTCAAAATCAAACTCCAAAATTAAATATCTTCACTTTACTTAAAAAATATTTGAATTGGATATTTTCTCGCTCTGTACGCATAATTCTAGTTAAAAATTGATTACTTCTACAGAGGGAAAAAATTCAAAATTTAATATTTGTTGAGTAAAATGAAGAAATCGAATTTTTATATCAGAACTTAGCTCCAACATCCTTAATATACAAAATATATGATAGATATATCTGATATATTATTGTTTTCTTACACTTAAGCCGGTCTTCCACGTTAGTTTCATTGCAATCCACTTGTTTTGCGAAAAATAGAAAAAATACTGAAATCAAAATGTCTGCCCTTGAAATGTTCATTTTGAGGATCTATATATATTTTCGAAACTCTAAATCATCAAAAATGTATTCCTGTCAAGAGTTTTACACCGGTATTTCACTATTTAGCACAAAATATAACACGATTTTCATTTTTTGGTATTTTTATAGTGTCATTCTATACTTTTGAATTTACTATGTCATTATGAAGAAGATGCACATATAATTGCTATGGGTAAACTGGAATGCTAGGAATGTGCACCTGTTTGGCACCTGCACAAGATTAACAGGATTTAGTTTCCAGGTTTCTACGGGAAGGAAATGAAACTTGGCATAAATGGCCCAACCAGTCAGAACTTTGCTCGGTCTGTTTGGTCAGAGTTTGATTGGTTGAAGTTTACAAAGAACATTTATGTTGCAGTTATACTACATTTAAACGGTTGCCTATTTACAGGTGCCTTCTGTGATAATTTCCCTCTTTCATAATAAAAAGTCTACATGTATTGCTTATGCAGTTTCAAATTTCCTAGCAAATTTCATTTGCATATTTACTGATGATTAATTAACTCCAGCTTTAAATTATTGAATTTAGAACATTGTTTATAGGATATCCTTCCTTTATTTGCGCCTGGCAGGCGGCAATACAACCTACAATAGTCACAGGAGTAATGCCGCATGTTTGAAAAAAATTTAAGGACAATATAAGTTTCATATAACAATTAGTATATTATTCTTAAAGTAAAACATAATTTTATAAAGAAATCATTCGAAAATAATTAAAAATTTGAGTTTAAAAATTTTTAAATATTGATCTCTGTTCTGGTTATTGAGAGAGAAAACAACGTGTCATAAATAACGATGGATTAATGTCCAACCCGGCGGCTAATATAATAGCCGTAAATTTATTGTGTAAAAAATTTTGCGTGAAAAAGATAGGGGAAGGACTCGTAACATATTTAGAAAGTGACTAGGAAAGCGCCCCGAGTAAATATCAGTCTCTTTTTAATGTTTTGTCAGACATTTATAAAATAAAGTGATGTGGGAATTTGATGCGTAGGTGGCAATGAAAACGTAAAGTATGCATTATGAAGGAACCGGTTACATAAATAAGGATATTGCAGATATAAGCCTTTCCTAAAAACGATTAATATTTTTAAAAAATGGAAATCAGTTTGAAATATCTCTAGAATTTTGTATATTTATGTACAAAATCTTCTAATTTCACTTGAGCAATAAATGCTCGTTGAAATAATAAATTTCCATAAAAAATCCTGAGAATTGAAATAAGAGGAATAAATAAATAAAGCAATTATTTATTTATTTAAGAAAATATATTTTCGAAACAATATATTTTTAAAACAACAGTTTTGAATATTAAAAACTGATGAGCTCAAATGTGAACTTGAGCTCTTTGCAAATTGGAAATCCAGAGAGGATTTGAGCATGTCATATTTACATCCACGTTATTCAAATATTTGTTCGCTTGGTCGGCCAACTTTTAAACTTCATCCTCTTTAAATACTGATAATTGATAATGTTCTCGATTTCTCTGAAATGACTTTTTTTCCTTTAGAAATTCGCTAAGGAACATATGTAATTTCAATCCCAAGCATTCCTAGTCAATTTCTTCAGCATTGCCTCTGTGCCTGCAGGATTGTCAGTAGGAACCTAAACATGAAAAACTTATTGAAATTGATTTATAATTTTATACTTCATGATGCCCCCTGAAAATTTGAATTAAAAACTTAAATCCCCCGCCGTCATAATATTTAAAATTTATAGAGGATAAAATAGATTTATACCATGTGTCCAGCTCGGTTTATCCAATGCATTTCGAAGTTTCCAAAAGCTTTGACATATCCCTCTATAATATTGTTGAC
This sequence comes from Synergus gifuensis, assembly GCA_904066015.1. Classification (NCBI taxonomy): domain Eukaryota; kingdom Metazoa; phylum Arthropoda; class Insecta; order Hymenoptera; family Cynipidae; genus Synergus; species Synergus gifuensis. Next base: position 1,553,537 of record CAJFCO010000444.1, read on the forward strand.
AACTATTGGCTTCCTGGGGGCTTGCTTCCAATCAAGAGCATTCTTCCACTTGAGTTTCTCAACCCACAAAAGAGTTCCTGAAGAGTTATACTAATAGAAAATAGCCATCTGCTTCCGTGTGCTGATTACGTCAAGCTATGCAAACTTACGTTTACTTACGTCAAAAGTCCTCAACAAAATAAGGCAAATCACAATGACAAAATTATTCTTACCTGGAGTATCCACAATGAGGTCCAGTTGTCCAGTATATACAATTACATTAATATCAGTCTCATTTAGAAGAAGTTCCACTGAAAATATGTTAAGAAGCCTTTATTCTCTATTTTTCTAATGATTTTGTATTAGATTAAAACATAGATATTATAGATATTATAACACACAGACCTTTGTCTATTACAGGTTTCATGAAATCTTCCGATAGGGCAGAAAAAACTTCAGAGCTTTGTACTCCCCAAGTTCCGTTTAAGTTTAAAGCTTTCTTCACCTCGGAATTCATTAATTTTTTAAGAAGAGCATCTTCAGCTGATGAATAATATTCCGAGGTTACATTCTCTAAAAAATTTCGTATAATGTAAACTTGTTTAAAAGTTCAAGTCAATTGTATTGAATTCTTATTTGAATTACTTTGAATTACATATTATTTTCAACTGAACAGCTTTTATTGTAATATATTTACCTCCAATCTGATTATTGAGAACTTGGGATGCCACCGAGGATGCCATCTTAAAAGATGCAGTAGACTTGTAAAGAATATTATAGAAGTCGATATTGTTTGTAACATTAATAATAATGTACTCTGTAAGACCCCAGAGATCAGTTGCTAATTTCCACTCTTCTGCTTCAATAGCAGATTTTGTTCGGTTTGCTGATCTCATGATTGCTTGATAACCTTGTGTATCAACCATCCCCTAAATATTTATTAAAATGTAAATTAAAATATCTTCTCTTTAATACTGATTATAATAAAAAGTGGATAAATATTTTTTATCTTTTATATATATATAAGAGAGAATTACCGTTTGGAGTAAAAATGGAGCCCAAGTCATCACAGAATCAACTGGCGATATCCAAGAATCCCCAAGACCCACTCCTTTCAAATTACTTTTTATGAATCCATTCTTTTCAGCCTGAAAATAAGTTTGAATATAATAGTTTCGTGAATTTTCTTTTTTCAATTACCTGTTATTTCATTAAATTATTTATTAAAATTAGTATACCTTATACCATATGTATGCAAATTCAGCAGCCATCTTTCCTCCGTAAGATTCGGCTGTAATATAAGTAGGAACTTTAGCGAAAAGAGGAAATTCTTGCAAGAATTTTTCAATGCAGACTAGTAGATCAACAGCGATTTGTTCGTTAGTTCTAGAAAGGGCTGCATTTGATGTTGTGTAGCTGAACCCGGTTCCGACAGGATTGTCAATAAAAAGTACATTATAGTCCTTCACCTAATAACACAATTAATAAACTGACAATTTCTGTGCAGGAATGGCTGATAAATCCAAAAATAACCATTTAATGGTACTTTATTGTTATTAATTATTCCCTTACCCAAGTATAATTTCTATGTTTTAAGTTACGGTCTAGTGGACCAATTTCCTCAAAATTTCCATATCCAGTTGACGATGCTCCTGGTCCACCTTGTAACCAAATGACTAGAGGTTTATCATAATAAGTTGAAACATTTGCCGTGGTGTAGTAAAGCCACCAAAACATGTGTGATTTTGGTCTCACTTTCACGAAACCCCATTCTTGTTCACCAGAGCCTAAACCCTTTTTTGCTAAAATAAGAAAGATAAATTTGATAATAATTGTTTGTTCCTTTTATCTGATCAAATTGTTTCTATAATCTGTTCTAGTTTCTCTACCTTTTGTCAAGATTAGAGATTAAGTTTAATGCTTTTTGGTCATTGTGCAAAAGTTTTTAGATAAACTATAAATATCTTATCGTAGATTTAACAGACAGTTGTGTTTTGCTTTATCTCACATAGACAATTGATTAGGAAAAACGAATTCAGGTCATTTTAAAATGTTTTGATTTTTAATAATACATATCTGAATTAACGATAATTTTCTTAATATTATTGTAAACTTTTGCCTGATTTTGCATGTAATGCTGTTGAATAAAAAAGGTGAATGAATTTGATTTCAAATTTGTAAAAATTTTTACAATGTTACCAAAAAGGGTGTAAGCATCATATATAGTATATGAGAATGATTCAGCAAAAGTCATGATGAAATCAAGATTCGAGGCCAATGATGAGAAAGCTGTTTATATATCTTTATTTGTGACCTGTCGCCAGAATTATGTAAGGAAGCTAAGAGTGACCAACCAAGTTTGTTGTTTTATGAATATAATACATTAAGTAACTAATATGTTTCTCTGAACATTAAAAATTAAGGAATTTAAGTTTTATATATTATATTACAGAAAAAAATATACATAAAAATATATATTTATATTATTCAAAATAAAATAATAAGAGGGATGAAAAGTTCACTTCTAAAGTGATTACGAAATGAAGATTTACTTTCAATAATCTTCTACACCACAAGACATATGTTTTCTTAATATCTCGTTTTCAATACAAACATATCTTGCAAACACGTAAAGACCAGTGGCAGTTTAATCCTGCATATTTACTTAAAAAATACGTATATTTGCATTACAATATGGAAATTACAAAGCAAATAAAATGTACTATCGTAACTCATATTTCTTTCATAAAATGGTCAGGTGATAATTGTTAGAATAGTACGATATTTTTGGAATTTTTCTTAAAATAGTCTTGAAGAAACATATATACTATAAAGTAAAAGTAAAAAGTGCCGAGAATTTTTAGGAGTGTTTATCAACAAGTCTCTTAATTTGAGTCATTGACTCTTCAGAGAAATTATACAGTAGTTTTCACTGATTTCCCAGGTGAATAAAAAAGGCAACGCATTAAAGAGGAATTTATAGAAGAATTTTCAAAACTAAATGGACAAATTTCTAATCACATAATTAATTTCTTCTGTTACGTTAACTTTTTTATCGATAAATTTTGATTAATAGGAAGATTAGACTAATTATACTAATGCGTAATAAGAGTTATGTTCTTTTTTTTTTCTTGGGCAGAAGAGATTCATCAGTCATTAAATATTAGAGATAATATTGACAGGGAAAGCAGATTTCTCGACATATATCGGTCGATAAATCGCCCTTCAAGCATGATGAGCACGTGAAGAATTTCAATTTGCATAAACCATTACCAATTATCACAGAACAATTATCATAATCTTGTGCTAAATCTGCAAGAAACGAGGGATAATCACTGCTCGATTTAAATATTGATATTTTCATTTAAAAAATTCTTTAAAATATAAAATTAAAGAAAAATATGGAATTATTTATCTGTTTTAAACGAAAATGTTACATTGTGAAGAAATATTATTGTGCATGAAGTGTGATTAAATTGTCGGTGAATGATATCAAATTGCGGTTGATATTTACTTGAATACTTGAATACTTGAATTCACATTGAGTTATTAAAATTAATTGTTTTAAATAATTCTCTAATGTATAATTCTAGTAGCCAATTTCACTATCTATTATTGATTATTGTATGTAAAAAACACAGAAAAAGATAATAGAAATAAGAAAATAATGAATCTAAAACGCTTAATTGATGAAATAAACTGTAGATGATTTGTCATTGTGACACTCTTACCAAAACTGATATCAAAAATACCCAAGAGGACGATCAGAATTATATTTTTTACTAACATGTTACTCCACTAACTGTTACGACAACCTACTGACCACGATCCTCAGAAACACTCACGTAAATTGAGGATGTCCCGGTTATCTTTCTTGATTAGATTCACATTGTCGCTCTTATCTAAGAAAACGTTTTCCAATCTTTGAGTATTCATATAGAGGCGCCGGCATTATGAAAAATAGGGCTAAAATCTGTGTTTTTAGTACAAGGAAGGGGCTCTTATTGATTTCACCTTGTATCCACTTTTTTTATTATACAATATGATTACAGTGGATGTCTGCTCTTCATATTGAATTGAAATTAATATAACTCTTGTTTTTTACTCGAAAAATTGCGCAATTTTAAAGTGGAATCATATTTTAATATCATAAAAAATATTATTACAAAATTCTCTAAAAATGAAGACGCAACATTCTTAAAATTCCTGGAGGATTTGAATAGTTCCATAGTTTATTTATCTGGAACTCCCCAAAATTTCACTAAGTCGAAGGTCAAGTTTGCCGTATACATGAAATTCAACGATGGTTAAACGTTTCGGAAGTAAATTATTGGTGAAAGAGTAGAGAATTTCTTTTTTCTTCTATATGTATAGGTTTACTGGTCTATCTTTTGAATACGAAACCTATTGACCTAAAAAAAATTCGATGAAACATGAGTAGGTAAATTTTGTTTTCGGGTTCCGGGTCCTTCGTAGCATTAAAACGTCCTTGAGATAATTTTACAATAGAATTGATTAATCTCAAAAAATTATGGAAGATGAAGATTCTGTAAGATAAGTGTAGGTACTTTATCATAAGAATTCATATTAAGTTAATCAATGTCACATTCGAGTACTTCGTTTACATAATTTTTCAACATATTATGCAAATAAAACTCTCGCATACATTTTAAATGAGTTTTCTTTTTTATAGCATGTGTTGTTTCATAGAAAAAATGTTTATTTTAAATTGTTTAAAAACATTTTCACATATATTTTTAAATTGTAAAAATAATTGTGTTTTTCGATACAACGTCGATACAAACTTTATTGCATATATAAATTCTCTGGTAAAAAGAAGAGTAAAAAAAGAGATTTTAAAAAATGTTTCCCCGTTCTCAAGAAAAATTCTCTTAATTTCGATTGCATGGATGCAATAACATTTACGAGGACCACTTCATTAAAATAAGAAGAAAGAATCTTAATTTTTTTGATGATAAAAAAGGGGACAGACTAAAATGAAAATAAAATAAAGGTCACTATATTTTTGTGCGATGTGCCTTTAAAGATAGGAAAGGTCCAATGGTTCGAGAAGCTTAGGCAATGGAGTTTTGCATATAATTATAAAATGTTGACAAAAAATTTCGGCGTATTATTAAGCACACAATTACAGAAAGTGCTGCGAAAGCGAATAGCACAAATGGACTAATTAACATCGCGTTGACGTTGTTATTAGAGAAATTTCTTCATTATGAGAGAAAGAGTCTTCTATAATAATTTCATCCGGTGGATAAGTCACTTGTCCGAAAGTGCTCGAGAGACTTTTATTTATCACCGTCTATATGCAATGTGTAATTTTCGACTTCGAGATCGACATAATTATACGTACGGACACCTTTCTTCCGCATATCTTCATTTATTGCATGAAACTCCTGACAAGAAATCAAATTTTTAAGGAAGTCAAACTTTATGCTCTTAATCGGTTCATTCTCACGACTTTCATTTTGAAATTTTATTTCAATATTGTGGGAAACTCGTTCATTTTACCATTATGTAATTTACCAATCTGCTTAATTCGAAAATTATATAATAAATTTTTTGTTTTCTAAACTCGAAGATTAATTGGAAAAATTAGAACCAAATTTTTAATAATCGCTTATAATTCAATTCACGTGCAGCCTCACCTCGAATTTTAATTCAAACAAGTAACTCTTTCATTTCAAGCAATCAAAACTATACAAAGCCGCAATAAAGCATTCTTATTTGTAGATATATATCCACTAGTATTTAAAAAACATCATTCACATATAATTTAAATTCTCTGCACATTTAAGTATCAAAAATCGTTCATTGTGAAATTAATATTAGAAATTTCATATGCGAAACAAATTTTTCTTTAACGATTGACAAGGTTGTTAACTTTTTTGAGTATTCATAAAGATTTCGTAAAGTATTCACTTCAATATTCATTAAGAAATCCATAAATAAATTGAAGTGATAATAAAACTTGCATATAAAAGCTCGGGTCCGTCCTACAGTAAAAAAAAGCGTGTATAATTTACGACATATGAATTAATAATTATTCAAGTGTGATGAGTATGTTTATTACTAAACTTTCTCTGGGCTTATCATTTGCAAGGAATCATTTCCTTATTTACTTTTTTCTACAGAAAATTTAAAAAGGTGTATAATCGAATTTCCATTTTGTATTCCTGCTTATATATGCAGCTTTCAAGCAATTCCATGATAAGCTGAACTAAAGGTATAATGTTGTTCGACGACTTTCAGTGAAAATTACGTATGATATCTTTTCGACTTTTAGTGTGCAATTCCATTGCATTTTTTTCGTTATTTGTGCATCAGCTCAGGTTGAATGGTGACGGCGCAACTTTCACCTACGCAATATAGATATTGCCAACATCAGTACATCCTGCGGGTCGTCCTCTTCCTGATTTCTTCGGCTTCTTCCTCTTTTGATATTTTTACGTGATACATAGCGCCGTCGCAGTTGGCCAAAGTCCAGAAAATTGAAAAGCGAATAGAAACATATAAATATAAATATAAACATATTAATGCAATTAAGCATATAAACATATAAACGTATAATAATTTAATTCATAATGTATAACAATTGAATGCATAACAGAATGTGAAGGCAAGGTAACGCATTAATTTTGGGCGGTAGACATCAAACACTGTAAATTTGTATGCATTACTCGATGTCGCTCTCATTCTTCCAAAATTCATCTACAAAGCGTGAGAGAAGGTAGAGGCTAAGTGTTGAAAGCAGAAACAAAAATCTGAAGGATCACAGTTGCCACTCACATCATTTCCTTGGTAGTTTCGAGTCTTCTCAAGCGGAGCATGAAATTTCTGGGAATAACATTATTCTTTCTTTTATCTCAATTTTGCAATCCATCATCTGCAAGTGAAACTCTGAAATTTTAATATTCCATTCTCTCATTCTGAAAACTATACTTCACTAATTATCATTTATGCTAACAGTAGATGTTTAAAGTTACTTCGAAGCTTTCCACGTTTCCGTGGAAACTATTTGATCTTTACTTTTATAAATGTTTCATCTTCAAAAATGAAAGATTGAGAACAGAGGAAAATTGAATAGATTTAAACTCTTAGAAACAGATTGCAGAGGCTTGAACTCAGGAGAATATTAATATAGAATATTAATTTATAGTGCATTAGTTCTAATTTTGATATGCATAATATTAATTTTATAGTAATAAGTCAGAATAAGTTTCAACGTTCAATGTATAAAGATCGTGAACGTACAACTGGTTACATCATAACGAAAGAGGTTCGTTTCATTAGTGAAATCGTTCTTCTCATCACGTATCTTGATAATAGTGGCACTTAAAATTGATCGTTGGTATACTTATATGTTATAAATGATAACTTTGGATAATATCGAACAAAAAGAACGACAACTGTGCAAAAAAAAATGTATGCATTGCCTAATTTAATTATATAAACTTCCAATGTATTCAAATTAAACGAAAACTAAGAATTCTATTGTGTGATCTTAGTTATATAAATGTATTTATTATTCCATATGTTATTTTATGCCATTAGAACTGATTAGAAGTAAATTAACTTCCAGTATTTGTCACATCACTGTTTTCCTGTATTATTTATTACGCAGTAAATTATCAATTCAGAAATACTGGTACCTAATAAAAGAGCGAAATTCATATCATAAATTAAATGAGTGAAATCAGAATATAAATTTTGGTCCCACAAAGAGAGTGCAAAGATTTTCGGGTTAAGTATCAACATTTTAGATCAGTAGTTTTTATTTGGTATCAGATAGGTCGTAAAAAATATGCAGATTCCATTTTTTCTCTCTGCCGGAATTGCTGATTCCAGATTTCATAATATATAAATCGGGTCTCTACAAATTATATTGGATAGGTCATTTCCAGAATCAGACATCCTAAAATACATATGTAGAAAAAATGTTTGGGTATAATTTTACTTCCACATTCAAGTTTTATCAGGTTGTTTATTTATTTTAATAAAATTTATGAGCGCTATTAAACTTTGAGTGCAATTGGAAAAAAAATTAATTGCTTTATATAATATCTAGCAAACGTGACGAAGTTAACAAAATCCGTTTTACAAATTGTAAATTTTAATTTCTCCGAATATAATTGGTGAAAGGTTCGGACCTTCTTTGAAGAAGAAATTTGCCAGGACATGAAAAAATTGCTCGGCGCATTTTCTGTGTGCACAAAGGAGAAATAACTCTTCTTTCTACTCGATGAGATTTCGTTTGCATAATTTTAATTTACATGAGGATTTTAATTTTTATCTTTTTTATTGTATGCTATTTATAAAAGCCACAATGAGCACTCGATAAAAAAAAACTGAACACGTGCGGTTGTATTTACGTAAAGAAATAAAAGAAAAAGCTAAATTGAAAGAAAAGATATTTGTATTTTATGTGTTTAAGCAAGAGCTACTTGCAGTAAAGCAGAAGAGAATAATTTATTATAAGATTGCGATATTCCCATAATTAAGTCGGTCGCGCGATAATTCTATATCATTTTCCCATATAGCTCTTCGCACGTTGAATATAAATTCGCGAGTTTCCGGCGAAGATATCCAAGGTTATGAACGCAAGGTCATTAAAGGGTCATTTTAAAGTTTTAAAAATTGCGTATGACGGAATCGCGGTAATATTATTAAAAATTGAATATTTAATTAGACTAAAATGGAAATTAAATTGTCAAATATGCAAATTAAGGCTGTGGTCTTTATACTTATTCATTTTTGATTCTGAAGCGCATTGACCAATAACAAACCATAAATTTCTTATCGAATCCCGTAAAGTAAATTCGTTTTCGATTGCCAATGGTCATAAATAACAATGTAGTAATTATTGGTCATAAAAAGACTTCTCAGTGGTCAGTAGTATTATTATTTAGAGTCTTTAAATAAAAACGTAAGTTGTTCTTGCGGCAAGGACGTCGTGAGCCAGGTTTTTTTGAATTCTATAGGCATTCAAGTTCACTTTCAGTATATTTACTCGATCGTAACAAATGAGGTCGTATAGAACGCGTAATGTTAGAACTGAGAGATATTTCTAATATTATATAAGCTTATACTAACTTTAATTTTCTTGATCTCAAATCGATGCAGCAACCAGTAGAGATGATTATTAACAAGAAAATTTCCTATACTAAATATTTTCGGGATAAAAAAACTTACGAATATGTGAAATAGAATTAATATTATATGTGCAAAATTTAGAATTTTAAGCTCCATGAAAATATTTGTATACTTTTTCCTTATAGAAAAAATATATTATGCTAAAAGATTATATGACGCGGAATCCAATTAAACACTGTTGTTTTTATATTTCTCTTTCCTTATATTGTTATTTACAAATAAATATATGAGACTAAAATGTATATGAATATTATAATTTATTTCTTATTATACATGTTTTAATCCGTGCTATTATGGCATAAATTAAAATAAAATTTGCCAACCTATAAATAATAAATTTGAAATCGGGTCCACCTACGGCGGGGTTGTGATATTCAGATAGAAGTTTTTAATTCTAATTCTAACTACGTTTACAGTCAGCAAATATCGCGGTGACATGACTCGACGCAAAGTCACTTCATTTTTCAACTCTTGCCAAGTTATTTAATTTTTACACCACAGTTAGTATAAAATTCCAGACCCTATTGCGAATCTTTTGCAGAAAGAAATGATTGCCAACACATTCTCGTAAATACAATCCTCATCAATTTGCCAATAAATTTTGACCTGAGTTAATGCAATGGAATGTTGTGAGAAATCTAAAAGACTTACTTTACATTTATAATATCGATGGCAAACTTTATTAATATACCATCATTTAATACGTATTAAGAAAAGTTTAAAAATAAATCTGATGAGCCTTTCATTCCAAAATAGAAGAATCATGTATTCCCTATCTGTAATATAAATATGTTTTGAAATTGAGACAATCAAAATTCTTCTTTACTTTTAAGTAAAAATTTACTGCACGAACTAAGGTAGCAGTTTGACCTAACTTAAAACGTATTTCTATTCATGACATGTTTTATCAGAATTTCGCATTCCGTGAAAAGGAATTCGATATCAAAAAAAGAAAGTATGTGATCTGATACTAATTTTAAGGTGGTTGACCTTTACGAATTTTTGAACATTTAACACACTTTTATCGACTGCATTTAATGTAAATATTCTTAAATTGTTATTCTTGTGAAAAGCTTATTTAGCATTTGTTTTATCAGAAAATACGAATGTCAATTTATAGAGGAAATTTAATATGAAAGTAAAGCGTTATTTCTAAATACTTTGCAAATTGCCAGCACATTTTCGGATCTGAAGAACATTGCATGATCATTGCTCGTTCATAAGAGGAATATTAACTTGGAAAATAAAAACAATCGTAACTCTAAATAATAAGACGTCATGCTCGATTTCTACGAAAAAATGTTCAATGACTCTGACTCTTCATGTAATTGCGGTAATCTCGGACACTGTGCCATATAAACGACGTTAAAAACTATATATAAGTCAATGTAACGCAAGAAGAGAGTGCTTCATGGATTATGCAATGTGCCAGCAGAATGGCCCACAGAAACTTGTATGCCTATAATGGAAAGGAGGCAAAATTTTCGACTTCCTGACACATCTACGCTAAGGTAGAAATGAAATTTCCAGGGCGTTGAGAAGCTTTCGCGACCGGTGCATTGATTTCGAAATTTCAAGTGGGTTCTGCTCAGGATAACATAAAAGACATCGTAAGACGAAATCTTGATAGCCTACTACATAGCGTCAGTGGGTGGTCCATAGTTTTATCATATGCTAAACAGTAATGGACACCAAGAAATAAGTCATCAAAATCCGTGTTATTAATTCTCTTGCAAATACAAATGATTGCAATTCATCGGATTCTAGGATTATAAAATTAAAGAGAAAGTGCATGATAAAGTATTATAGAAGAGAGATGCAAATAATTTTTTATGAAAATTTATTATTGCACATCCATGATTATAAAGGATCAATACATTACTTTGTTATGTAATATTATCTTACCAGGGAAATTTTGAAGGATTTTATATACAGCTAAGAAAAATATATATTGAATAGGTTAATTGGTGGCAAGCAGGTTTAGAAAAGAAAATTATAAAAGCTGTATGCATTATGCAATTGAGATGTCTTTTATTGTTTATCGCGAATTGTCTCTAACTGGTCAGAAGTAGACGAGATTTAATTGGATTTCCTTACTTTCTAGTGAGATTTGATTTTTTTAAACAGCTTCCTCCTGTTAAGTTTTAATAAATCAATTACATCTACGCCTGTTATGAAGTAAATGTAATGCTGAATTGTAAGGTGAAGTTATGTGCAACCCTGAATGATGATATTATAAAGACTGAATTACGAAATGCTGCACTAAATTACCAAATTGAGCATATTCGTTCCGAGTGTGAAGACACAGGTTTACTCATTATTTCCTTCGCATTTATCATTTTCTTAATCCATAATTTGTTAGGAACGACAGTCGCCAATATAATTTTTAATGCGGAAGGAAAGTTATGCATGCATACTTACTGTAGCCAACGCATTCGGCGAATCATCCCGCATCTGGCGCATATATATAAATAAATATATGTGTGTGTGTATATATATGTGTGTTCACGGTAAATTATAAGAATTTTAATGAATGACCGTTAAGAAAATTTTTTCGATGTACATGTTAAGGGTAATGAACGAAACAAGTTAAAATGTAAAGAATACGACAGTAAATCCCAAGGTGTCATCGGCTATAGGTGATGACTGCATTATATCTTATTGTGATGACTAACGATTTAATTAGTGTTAACATTATTCCATTTAATTCAGTAGGCGTGAAAGATTTGCAATAAGTCCCTTGTTCATCAAACAAGGTGAACTGCTGACATTCTAATAAACACTTTTTTGAAGAATACTTTCCAGACAGAAAACGTTGAAAACAACAAAATTCTCAAATCCGCATTCAGAGGGTAAAAAAATTGATTTCAATAACAAATGTGTTTTTATACTCTCGATGGTATTAAAAAAAAGGAAACCCAGATTTACAAAAAACTTTACTGATCTAACAGCTTAAGAATTCTGGAAGATTTTATCTCTAATTTTGGTTTCAAGTCTAAAAATCCCATAAACTTCTCCAGGTGATCGTTATTATTTTTATCGATACATAATTGTATAGTATTTAACTTTTTTATATGAGGATAACGTAATAGATGAAGATATTTTAATTTAAAAGTGAATTACTTTCTCCTCGGAGTGGGGAAAGTGTAACTGGAGCCCTTTTGTTCGGTGGATACTTAATTGGCCCTGATCTTGTAATGTTATAGTTCAGGTTAAAATCTTTTTTCCCAGAAGGAGCAATACCATCCCGTGTGGAAATTGCCTTATTTAGCCTTATTTAAAAAAAGGCTCGGACCAGGTCCGGATCAGGCTGCCTGATTGTCAAATTTATGTAACGGCCCTGATCAGGTCCGTTTACGGCACGGATAGGCTCCCCTTATTATTAAGTAAGGCAGCCTGAATTATACCGTAAGTAAGGTAAACGTACGGCCCTGATAGGATACGGATAAAAATGTATTGAAGATCAGGCGTACAACAACACAAGTATAGTGCAAACTTTAGAAGATTTTAAATTAAATAATTTATTATTTATAATTAAAATATATTTTTTTGACTAAATAGTATTTTAAATTATTTAATTAAAACTGTTTTATGAAATAGAATTTTGTTAGTCCTATTATATCAATCATTACTACAATATACTTTTCATCAATACTTTTACTTTCTGTAAAAGTGAACACTAAAAATATAGGAATATATATATTTTTTTTTTTTAACTCAAATGCATTTTTTGATTAAATTATCTCGAAACAATTTAATCTTTGTGTGTGAATGAGCATACCGTGGAAAAATGTGGGACCACCATGTCGAGAGCTTAGGGTAATGGTTAGGTAGCTGGACTCGTGTCCCGTAGGTCGTGCGTTCGATTCCCCTCCGCGTTGCATGCGAAATTTTATTTGTTATAAAAGCGTTAAAATTTACAAATACCGATTATTTATAAGTATATGCATAATATATCTACGTATAAATCATGTT
>CAJFCO010000444.1:1566758-1589656 GCA_904066015.1 Synergus gifuensis
TAACTCAAATGCATTTTTTGATTAAATTATCTCGAAACAATTTAATCTTTGTGTGTGAATGAGTATACCGTGGAAAAATGTGGGACCACCATCTCGAGAGCTTAGGGTAATGGTTAGGTAGCTGGACTCGTGTCCCGTAGGTCGTGCGTTCGATTCCCCTCCGCGTTGCGTGCGAAATTTTATTTGTTATAAAAGCGTTAAAATTTACAAATACCGATTATTTATAAGTATATGCATAATATATCTACGTATAAATCATGTTCTTAATTAATAACATTTATTTTTATTTTTTTATTGTAACTTCTAAGTGTAATGGGCCAATAAGGATCAGTGAAGGCGGTCAAGAACAACAACAAAATGTGCACGCGAGATTTTCGAAACATTTCGTTATCAGGGAATGCTTTGAAAAAAGTGGGGCACTAAATTTTTATTTGCTTTTTTTATTGAAGCGCATCATTTATTATATAATAAAAAAATAATAATTTACGGAATTTGATAGGGAATAAATACGGCCCGGAAAAGAGCCTTACTTATTTTAAAGGCTGAGGTAAGGTTAGGATACGGACCGTCTAAGGTTGGCAACATACGGTCCTTTTACCATTGAGCGTTACAGAACACTATATGGGCCTGATAGGATTGACGGATCCGGACCTTAAGTAAAATAAGGCAACCTTATCAGGACCTGGTAGTGCCCGGATTTAAATTTCTACACGGGATCATTATGCGATTGCGATTAACTAACCATTCACTTTCTCCGTTTGAGGCTTTTGATCTGGATTAAAAAAAAATTTTGATAACGTGTTACGTTGGCAGGCGAATATGATGGATCATTCAAGTTGATCACTTCCTCGAAGCTTAGTATATACGGGTCAGGTGCCACGTTTCTGAATAACCGCAAGGCATCAGGTGCACGTGAGAATGTATGTAAATACTTTGTATTCATGCTTGGCACTTTCAGATAGGTATATTCCAACAGGCTCGAATTTATGCATTTTTAATTAGATTTGCTTTTATTAATCTTCAATCATTAAATCGGAAGAATTCCCGCAAGTCTTTTTTTGCCCCTCATATACGTAAGAAATCATTCTCTTAATTTAAAAGTCACTGAAATTTCACTGAGCATCAGTAATTATGCACTGATGTTCCAATAGTTTTTTTTATTTAATTATCGAGAATCTGAAGATCATGTTCAATACATTACGTAATATCTTTTCGATTTCATTTTCCTCTACAACCACGTTTTTTGCGAAATTGGAGAAGAAAAAGGTAGAAATAAACTTAATAATAATAAAAAAAAAAAAAACAATAAGTATGTCAATTTATACAACCTCTCCCTAGGTTAATCTTTCGAAGAGAGAAATTCTCCCACTTCTTGCAACCAGCAAAAGTGAAGGTTGAAGACAATCTCCAAAGTCATAAATAGGGTCAAAAAATTACATAATAATTTATTCAGAACTTGATTAATTCGAACTAAATATAGATTTTAGTGCTTTATTCAAAATCGTATCGATGACTTTGACAAATTTAGCTTGCGGCCTTTTCTTGAAGTCATCTACTGTTAATAAATTAAAAGACCATAATTTGAGTAAAATCAGATTTGTCAGCATCAAATGCACTGGTGAAAGTAGTACTGGTGAATAAAATGATTGCCAAATCTTACCCAGCTGCATGACTTTTAATTTGCAAGTAATATTATTGTCTGTCAATTCATACTCGGATTTTCTGGAGTTTACGATTCTTATTACGTATGATTACTTTCGTATATAATTAATATACATGATAATGATGAATGACATTTGAATTGACATATGTACTTGAATATTTTATGTTATGGATATTAGAAACATAACATAATTAATTGCATATTACAAATAAAATGCGATAAACACGTGTTTTTTAAAGCATTACGTATAAGTACCTTGCTTAAAATTTCCCAATTTGAGAACATTAGCTCCCTATAATAAAAAAGTGAAGTGAAAGTAAAGAAAAAAAATTCTTCCTAATGAATACCCTTTGACTAATGGGAAAGTCTACTGTATATTTTATTAAGCTTTCCAACCAGTGATAATTTTTATCATTTTTCTACCTGTTCACAACGGGACGTAAGTTGCAGACACAGACTCTTATGTCAAATTATATATCTTTACATGAACAAAAAACTCATTCCTATAAAATTTTCTTTTCTTAAAAAAATGTGTTTGTAATTAAAAGCTGATCTGGACACAGTTCGACAATGTCATGACATTCATCGACATGGACCTTTGAATGATATTAGAAAGTTTAGAGTCTAAAAGTTAATCAAAATTCCTGATTCGGGAATACTATCTTACATTAGACTCCATAAAAAAAAGGTATCTTCAGTTGGAATCGGCAGCATTACACGATTACGCGACCGTGCAGTCTCACACATCGCATTCTCCAACTCCTGGATTGCGTAAGAGAATAAGGTAAGTTAAAAGCTTCTAGGCTAAAGTCAGCTAAAGTCCCCTTTTTTTTCCACCTTCTTCGATTCTGTTTTTTGAATCGTCGGGGAAGCTCTCCTCCACCTCTTAGAGAAAAGAGAACCACTCCCCACTGTTTCAACGTTTCGCCGGAAACCTGAGGAATCCCAATGGAACTGTCTCGACCCCCATCATGTCTCAGAGCCAGACAACATATGATGAAGAGGTACCCCTCCTCAAAAAATGTCTAATGCCCAGGGCGAGTGAGTCTAGGCGGTGGGCCCTCACTTCTGGCACATATAAAAGCATCGACTATCACGACGAATTCGCCAGAGAAGTGACGATCCGTGAAAAAAAAAGAAAATCCGGTGGCTGTTCTGCACAGTGACACAACACCATGTGGTCTACCCTGGTCAGTGGTCTTCAATTCTTCAATTCATCAAGGATCATTTTTATATCATCAATTGATATACACTCTATTTTTCCCAATTGTGATCCTTGCATTCTGAGCTTGTTTTGCATAGTGTCGTGACAGTGAAATAGTGCTTTTTACAAATCAACAAAAAGTGTGCTAAATCAGTGAATATTATTATCTGTTTTTCAAAATTAACCAGCTTCTCAGCCGATTGATTATATTTAAAATCAAGGCGGTATTGATTTTAATATACTTTACCTCAACATAATGAAATTTTGTGCAGGGAAACTAGTAATTTATATTTGTGAAAATCAAATACAATCTTTAAAATATATTTTTGAATAGCGACGAAAGACTAGATAATATATGGAATGTAAAATATAATTGTTTAATTCAAAAGTTACATAATACATTGTTCGGTGTTGAGATTTAAAGTTTTAAAAGTTATCTTAGAATATTGTAGAATTAATTGTAAACAGTTTCTTTGTGTAGAATTTATACCGCTGCTTTGAAGTCAAGCACGATTTTCGTGAAAATGAATTGTGACAGTTGCCATCTCCAAGATTTGATGGAGATTCATAATCCGTTAAATGAAATTAAACTTTTTTCATTATAATAACAAGAACCATGTTGAAATTTTAATCCCATCTGATGAAATGTTTGAAAAATTTGGAATTTCTTCCTATGCAACTCTACAATATAATCTTCCAAAAAATATATTTTTTTGAAAATCTGAATTGTCTATTAATTAGGAATTTCGAGTAAAAAATAGTCTAAAATCTTCATTTTTCATCAGATTTTAAAAGATTGTTTTTAAATTGTAATTGGACAGTCATGAAATAAATTACTACGAGAGATAAATAATAAGATTACTTGAAATTGCAAATTGCTCCTCCTGTTCACGAATACTGAACTATTATTACTCTATTGTTCTGTTATTTGCCCTGATATGCTTTAATTCAAAGTTTTGCATATTTTTCTTCTCTCTAACAATTTACAAGTACATAAAAGGAACTTTTATTCTTGACTGATTTTTATGTGGAAGCATACATTAGTTCCAGAGATGAGCAACTGATTTTCTTAAAAGTAACTATGTGCTTCGTTGCTTGAACAAAGTGTCGCTCTTTCATGGAAATTCTGCAATATCAGAAGGAGTTCTTATTTAGATATTTTTAAAATTATTTTATTTTAGACCTTCATGTTTTCTTTTTATAAAAAGTACTTTTTTTCCCTTTAAACTATTTAGAAGTGAAAGCAGTAATTCCAGCTTCCATAACTGAAAGTGCAAAGCCTTTAATACAATAATTTTATTAATTATCTTTCCTTATTCAAATTTTAATTACCACTGATTATACCAAAAATTGGTTCAAACTCTAATTTGAAAAATCTTCCCAGTATTTATCTCACTAAAAATCCCAATTAACCAGTTTTTATGTCTTCTAAGAAAATGTTTTATCTTTTCTAAAGTATGCCAACAAAACTATGCATAATGCCAACAACTTCTACCAGGAAATTTCTTTTTTCTCTCTTTTTTGTCTCCTGAAATCAGAGAGGTCAATCCGCCACGGTGAAACGTTAACCTTGCAATAAAAAAAGCAACAAAAACTGTAATTTGTCATGGTAATGAATTTTCATTTCTTTGCAAAAACTTAAAAA
Source organism: Synergus gifuensis (assembly GCA_904066015.1). Classification (NCBI taxonomy): domain Eukaryota; kingdom Metazoa; phylum Arthropoda; class Insecta; order Hymenoptera; family Cynipidae; genus Synergus; species Synergus gifuensis. The sequence continues at coordinate 1,571,271 of CAJFCO010000444.1, forward strand.
AAAAAGAAAGTTTAGAAACCCCCTATCAGAAGAAGCTTCTTACAAAATTTCTCCTTTTTTTTCATCTCAATGGGAGTCCCAATTCAATTTGCAAATCATAATTCCAAGCGTGATCTCGATGATTTATACGCTTAATAAGATTTATATGTTCACGCGAAGTGCCATTGAGGCGTGAACGGAAGTAAATGGAACAGAGCATTGGGTGTTTCGTTTGGCATGAATGACTGCTAAATAAAAATAATAATCGGATGGGAACATATGAGCTCACAGCTTGTGTTCCTTTTAAATTCAATTTCGCCAAGGTGGGCGCGAAACTCTCAGTAATATGACAACAATCGTGATTCGATGAAACAGGCAATACGGAAATATAATGTAAGCTGTAATAATTGCGTGGCAGATAAGAGAGGAGCAAAAAGAAATAATTCCACTTTCACTGGTGCTCGATTACATCCCAAGAATCCAATTCCTCCTCTTCTCCTTCGTCTTTTTTTGGCATCATAAAAAAAGGGAATGGCAACATGCTTGACCCAATTCGAGAAGCCATTAAGAGGGTCCTTCTTTACTTTGTGACTTTCATTTTTGTAACCACCGTCATAAATTCACTGGATGGGTATCCACGAACATAAAGGATTGTCTCAAGGAGAAAAAAATACTCTTACCTACAGGAAAAAATTCATTAACAATTTATGAGGACAAAAACCGCTAATTTTCTCCTTTGTCAGGCGCTATTATCACCTTTTTCCTAATTCTATTAAATTTCTTCACAAACGGCTTATTTACACTCAGCTTTTCAAATTTGTTAATGGAATGGGGTGGAAAAGCTAGAAGTTTAAATTCAGTTTATTGAACTGGATTCAATAGTAAAATCAAGTAACATTTTCTGAAACATGGAAACAATTTTAAAGTAGTCTACCTCAATGCAAAAAAATAAACTATGTGCTAATGCTAATGGTTTTTGGATGTAATACATTACTTTCAATTTAAATATCGAAATGATGTTCCTTCAATTTAGTTGACGTAATCTCATGTAATATATGCTCGATGAGTAAAACAGTAGAGTTGAAAAAACTTGTTCGAAATCTAAACTTATTAGCCAGCAGAAGCTTAAGCTTGTCAAATGATAACAAGTTCTAATTAAATACGCATTATGGTTACAGCGAAAGAACACACTAAGCCTTTTAAGGATTTCTCCTTTCTCTCTTTCACGTTCGCTCATTGTAGACATTAAATATAACAGCGAATTAATTAGTGAGTGTTAAGAAAATTAATAATCAAATTTGTCATTTTCAGGTATTACTGGGGTGCCTACTCGTCTCCACCCTCGGAGAACCAATCCGAGAAAAAAAAGAGTAAGTTTCTTTCATTCAAAAATAAATTGAATCTGTTATTAATTGTACATAAATAAAGATCAAATGTAAATTAAATATTAAAAATAGATTCAAGAATCATAGAATTATAGATTATATCATAGATTCATAGAATCCAAATATTAGTTTCACCTAAATTATTATCTATTACCACATTTTTAAGTCTCTACTGATGAAATTATTGGACACAAGTGAAAGCGGTTTCGAGGAATGTTTTTAATTACTTCCAACTGTAATTGAATTTACATACCGATCATATTTTAGAAAAGAGTTTCCGAGGTCAGCAAAAGCTGCGTTATTTAACTTTTCTTTTCAGTAGAGTTGACCATTACTAGATTCCTTGAAAGCCATTGAAGTTATTTCATGATTACAAATCCTTAAAAATATTCTCTAATAATATCGACACGTTATTTTTTTCGGTAGTTTCTTTTATAGGAGAAAGTGATCCAGATTAATTTTACAGACACCATATTACCTCACGCTATTACAAAAAATAAATTTCGTCATAGGGAATTATTATGAGATTTTTAGTAAAATTACACTCCTTCAAAAAAGTGAATGTCTTTGGAAATACTTACATAAGATGAATCAAATTTTGGTTTTTATTTAATAATTTAATTTTCAGAGCACCACTCTCGGCATATGGACCACCAGCAACATCTTACGGCACACCTGATGTAGGCCCAAGTGACTCATATGGTGCCCCGCCATCAGGACCATCATCATCATATGGAGCCCCAGATTTATCAGCTCCATCATCATCCTACGGTGCCCCATCAGGAGGTGGAGGTCTTGGATCCTTTGGAAGTGATCACGGATCGATCGGTGGATCTTTCGGCAGTGATCATAGCTCTGTAGGAGGTTCTTATGACAGTGGTATTGGTGGAGGATCCTTCGGTGGATCCGTCTCTAGCAGTTATGGGGCACCAGCTCAATCTTATGGTCCCCCAGCTCAATCATATGGACCCCCAGCACAATCCTATGATCCCCCAGCACCCCAAGGTCGATGGGAGAAGAAGCTAACCTGGAAACCAGAAGTGAAACAGGTCTGGAAGACACAATCTAAACTGACCTGGAAACAGGAATGGCAGAAGGTCCAAGTTCCAGTCTGGAAGGATGAACAAGTGCCAATCTGGAAAGAAGAAAAAGTTGCTCAGTGGAAGAAGGTACAGAAGCCAGTCTGGAAAGAAGTTCAGGTACCAATTTGGAAAGAGATCCACGTACCAGCCTGGAAAAAGGTGTGGAAGCCTATTTGGAAACAAGTTCAAATTCCAATTTGGAAGGATGTTCAGGTACCGGATTGGAAAAAGATCTGGCAACCTGAATGGATTAAGATTGGAATTCCTGGTGAGCGACTCGTTGGAAAGGATCATGATGGCTGGCAATATACTAGTCATGATCTCTGGAAGAAGAAGCTGATTTGGAAACCAGTCTGGAAGAAGGTCTGGCGTAATGAGAAGAAGCAAGTTTGGGTTACTGATAAGAAATTGGAATGGAAGGCTGAGTGGAAGCAAGTTTGGAACACTCAGAAGAAGCAGGTTTGGCAAACCGACAAGAAATTGACTTGGGAAGAGCAGGATGTGCAAGTTTGGGTTCCTCAAAAGAAACAAGTCTGGGTGTCACAGAAGAAACAAGTCTGGAAGGATGAGTGGAAGAGTAAATGGGTGCCAGTGTGGAAAGATGTCCAGGTTCCTGAGTGGAAAAAGACATGGAAACCAGTCTGGGAAAAAGTCTGGGTACCTGCACCAAGTCATCATCACCAAGAAAACAATGGTTACCACTACAAATAAGTCAGATGAAGTCAGAGGTTTTTAGATTCTTAGTCTGTTTAAAGTTCTGTACGAGAGGGGAAGACATATTTATAATTTATGTATAAAAATGAGTCTAATTAGATTAGACACTTTGGAGAATTGAAGCTGGGTAATTCTGACGGATTCAGATTTATATATAAGTTATATCAGAATTCTTTCGTGTTAAAATCATAGAAGAATGGACGATAGACTAATAATGGATGTCTTAAGTCATGAATCTGTTGAAGCATAACTTGTTGATTGAAGAAGTAGACTTGATTGTTATAGATGATTAATTTTTGTAAGACATTCAGCGAATTTTATTTATTTAGGTCTAAAAATTAAGTTTTTCTATATCCATGTCTTGCAATTAATGAGTCTCTTTTATTTAAAAAAATAATCTTTGGAGAAATAAGAAAAAAATGTAGAGACAAAGGCCACCAAGTTATAGCCACCAATAGCAAGTTATAAAAGAACTTTAATGAATCTCAGAATACTCAAAATAATTGTAATCGAGGCTTCTCGATGGTTAATAAACAAAATCGTGTATATATTACGAAGCGTTAAATTGTTTTAAAACTTACACGGAAAAATATATGCTGCGGTGTGATAACTGAATAAGCAACATAATTAAAATTAAATTATCGTCTCGTTTGTAAATAATAATAAAAAGCTCGAGTTTGTGTGAGGAGCTTTAGATTTAAGATTTTGTACGACTCGAAAATTATATTTTAATACAAATAAATAAGTTTTTCTATAATAAAGATTTTTAATCTAAGACCGTAGTTCACATCAGCGATGTTTAAGTAGAAGGATGTGAAGCATTTAATTGCATCGATTTTATTACAGAATGGATGTAGTATTCGAGATAATAAGCTCATTTCTTATTATGATCCTTCCACTCACATAAACAGCAATTATGAGAAGTTTCTCAGATTGAGTTTGTATAATGTGTATGATTAATCAGAGACCGTGAAAATTATCTTTATGTAATGTCCATACTACGCAGAAAAGTGTGTAGATACATGAGTTCAAGAATCTAGTTAAAAGTTTTATTATTACCACTAATTCTAGAATGACATCCATTTTGGCATATCTATTACGGTTACGATTTTCACGGGAATCGTCTCAGCTGGTAACACTTATTCATTGATAATTAATTATCCAAAAGCTTAAATGTATCTTTCTAATCTACTAAAATTCAAATCTTTCCAAAGTGTGAATTTTCTATAAGGTTGAAAGTTTTTGCACAAGTTGATTCATGTGAGGTGAATTTGAATGAAAGAGATAGTTAATGGTTTCTAAATGCATCATGATGAGAGTACTGGTCGAGGAAGATGCTTTCTAGGGATAACACGCGAGACCAAGGGAGCACTTCAGACTACAAGATTCTCAACAGGGTCGCCAGGGTCACAGAACAAACCCATAACCTTTACTTTCTCCCTGCAGCACGTTCGCATGCAATCATCCGCATAAATGTCTAAACAAGCGCATCTGAAGTGGCGCTCACAGTGGCGTAATTTTAATTTATCATGAAATTACCGTTTCTTTGTCATCATATTCTAGACTGAGTAGATTTATTTTCTCTACTGATCATTTATTTTCTCTACTGATCAGTTTTTATTCGGTTCGATAGTTTTAGCGCTTTCATTGGAAATAGTTCCAAACATTCCCCTCAGGTAACATTTTGTTTAGAAGTTGTTTTATTAATCGTGAAGCGAGATGATTACGCCAATGTTAAGTCCCATGAAAGGTTTTCCTTATAACAAGTATCTAAAGTGAAACCGGAAACTGCACATACAAAGTTGCTTAAACGAGTGACCGATTCTCCCCAGGCCAATAATTGCAGAAACGATTGCCTGCGGCAACACCGCGATTATAATACGGAAAGTGATCTATCGATGTCCATTCGCTGTACATGTTCAGCTGAGCTACCGATGTGATTTCTGAATTGAAAAGGAGAAAAAGAGAAAGAGGAACAATGATAGAAGTGAGAATGTCGAGCTTGACATTATCGAATAATAGATGGGTAGGAATTAATATCCATATCAAAAGAGATGCCGCTCTCTAAAAGTAAACCTGAATTTTCGATCGGGTATCATTTCTGCTTGCGCGACCTAGAATTTACCTAATTGCTAGCTTTCAATGTTAGAATAAAGAAATATAATGTTTGGAAATGTATGTTTGGAAATGTATGTTTGGAAATATATGTTTGGAAATGCTTATAATTAAGAGATTCTTTTTATATAATGTGAAATCCATAAATAGAAACGATACTCCTAAAATACTTTGTTGATTAAAGCTAGAATCATATTGATTTTTTGTTACAATCGACGACTTCCTTTTGTTTCACCTTTAGAAGTTCGAGATTAATATTCCGACACTGGAAAACGAGTTCCTGAAAATCTATTTGTGTGATTTCCGTCTTAGTTCCGGTTTTCTAGGCAATCAAAGTCACTAGACAAGAAACATATTGCCTACTTGACCGCTTCGTTAGTTTTTCGGTAGCTCGCGAAGTAAGAGTGATTTACGCGCTGAAGTTTCCAATGGGCAAAATTATCTCGTCCCATGGACTCTCTGGAAGCGACTCGTTTAATTTTTCCTACAGTTTTTATTTTTTCCAAGTCTAAGGCCATGCACATGTACTCAATTACAGTCAAGGTGATTGTACGCGTTGCATCAACTATACTTTCACTCTTCAAGAAGGAAGTCCTCTTACTCCCCCTTTTTTCCTTTGTGGCATTTTATAAAAGAATAATTTTATAGAGTGATCCAATTTTAAAGATCTTTTTTTATCTAATACATTTTATCAACCACTATAATCATGAGTAGATTTTGATGTCATTATGTATTGGAAAGTTGTGCAAAATTCCTCGTTGTTATAAAAGAAGAAACTCGAAGAAACATTGGCGAAGAAATTTCGCGTAGGCGCGTTGAAAGATGAGCAAAGTTGAGCTGATGCATCGAAATCTTGCGTGTAATTAAGGTCCAGGAAGAGAGTGATGACCAACAGAATGTTGCGAAGTGAGAGTGAAGAGCAGAAATAAAAAAATGACTTTTGCGAATCGCGATCAATCAAAAGTGTGATTTTGAAGATGGATCTACTATACCTTAAATTAAGAAACAAAGCTCAAAAGACTCTTCATAAAAATACATGACAGAGAGAAACGGTGATTGAAAACACTGATTTATTCACAAGGTGTTGATTTTTCAATTCTCCCATTATTGTATTTATTTTATTTTCTACAGACAATGTGAAAGAATCGATAATGATGTTGTTATCAAAATTAATTAGTCTTTTTCCACCACTACAAGAAATTGTATTAAAATTGAATATTTTGGGAATTGGGGCATGAATCTGTTATATAAATGACTACGAATGATTCAGCAAATATAATATATTCAGCCATTTCATATTCTGCTGGATCCACATTCCACAGCAAATTCGTGTATAGTTAATCTTCATAAAATGTGACAACCCCACTTGTTTCTATAATTAAATTTACATATCGTAGGTGTCTAAATCCAATAATTCTTCCATGTGGTCCAGTTTCTTTACAAAACACAAACTTTCCAGTATGATAGTATTCGTTTGTATATAACCAGTGATCTAATGTATGATGCGATTGATATTGCCACTCTTACCTCACAGTTAGGACATGAATTTAGTTTGTGTAATTTAGTTACCGGAACTGAGTCAATTTATTGAACCAAGCCTCATTTTATTATAATTCGGTGCTGTAATATGTAGCATAAAGGCATCTAATGCTCAAAAGAGAGAAAGTGAAATTAAATTGGTGACTCAAACTTTTTAAATATAATGAATGTCGCTAAATAATTGCGAAACTCCCACTTGCCATTATTTCTATATGGAATTATATTTCTATTGAATATTATTATTTCGTTATTGAAATATTAACATATTCAACAAAACATTGCCTTTATCTTTTCTCTTGCTGAAAATTATTTTACTCTCATCTAGAATCGACCTGAAGTTATGAGACACCTTTTGCAATAAATCATCTTTTAATGGGGATTCCTAGAATAATAAAACAACATCCTAGAACTCCAAGCAGTAAATTTAAGTTTGAAGCAACTCGGTAATAATTTCTTAAATGCGCTCCAGCTAATCTATTTTTAAACCCGGAACCAAAGATATCCGGAATTCTAACAAGATAAACCTGCATGTCGAACCTTTTCAATCGAATCACCTTTTTCAAAAATAATCTTCACATTTTCGAAAATCCATCTGAATTCTCATTTCTAAGTAAAAATAATTTTTGATAAAATATGACTGTAATGTACCTATCGGCTATAATTTATTCTAGATTTCTAATAATGTTCTTTTCATTTGTGAAAAAGAGTGTTTTTCGGCTCGCCTTACTACTAATTACAAAAACAGTAAATTAATCAAAAAAAAATTGCTATAACGGTTAATTAAGAATCTTTCTTTGAGAGCCTAATTTCCAATCTGGTTTAAGAATTAAGTATCGATAAAATGGTAATAAATTCACTCTTAATTGCGTTTAAAGTACACAAATATTTGAAAAAGCATCGTCATGCGGTGATAAAACGAAAGTGAAAGTAGAACTGCTCACTACAAACTGTGAATGAGCACTGAGCAGTAGCATTTCCTGGCATCTGCTTCAAGGATTTAAAATAATCTCTCCCCTCCGGCAACTTAGCTCCCATTGGTGCATTCAAATTACCATCACTTCACTTGTGTTTCAGCTACCCACTTCGGGACTTTTCTATAGAATTCACTTTTGCACTACTATTTGAACCTTGCTTGGGTCAAGATGTAAATATTCTTTTCAGTATCTTTATCTTGTAGTTTACACTTCAAAAGCGGCAGCTGTCAACGTCAAAACATCGCGTCAGAGAGCCTTTGGTATTAAAATATTAAAAGTCCCACGATAAGATTTTTTATTCATACCAATGTGAGAAATTGAGATTATAATTCCGGAAGTGAGATAGAGATTTAAATGCTAGATTATGCGGACTCCGATGCACTTCATCTTTAATTAATTTTATAAAAGGAATTTACCTTTTCCTCTTTGCAATAAGGTTTTTGTTTTTAGATAATCAACTGCTTAGCTATAATATAGTTGAATATTAAAGCTAGGGCGAAATCATAATTGCTTTATCGTGATCGTGACTTATTAATTTATTCGCCATTTTTCTGTGGCATACTTATAGAAAATGAACAGTAATATTAAATGAACAGTAATATAATAAAGCGTCCCTCATAAGAAAAAATGACGCACTTTTGCACTACTGATTCTATTCATAGAAAATCAAAGTATTGAAAGTCGTTCATGCCTTATGTATGGCGCATGCCTTGCCAACAGGACACATACGATCACATGTATTACCCAATAGAAAGTGAGACATAAATATATGCTTAATCTATGTGCATATAATGTAATCGTAAGCCTACAAAAAATTATTCGTAATATATGCTAAAGAAAATATTATTTTTATTTTCCCTATTACACACTTTAATCCAATAATAATTTTCATTATAAGATCTACGCATAAACATTGTAATGACCTTTATTTTCTCTACTTCATTTCCATATTTTCTATATGTATTTCATTATTTTCTATTACATATTCTATATTTTAATCATATTCATCATTAACTGAAGTGATAATACCAGATAAAAAAAAGTTGAATAAAAAGTGCATCACATTTTGCATCATCCAAGGATTTATGATTGACTCGTCTAAAAATAGGATTTCGAAGCTAATAAAGTAGAATAGAAGCAGAAAAATATTGACATAGGTTGCTTCTTTTTTGAAATTCGTCATCGGTTGATGTCCACTTAATTTTGTATAGCAAAAGCCGTTACCTGTATGAGTATATTACATGCAAATTGAGACGTCACGTAACGTCGGTGTAAAGGACAGTTTGATGATTTAACACATTGTAAAGCGCATGATAATGGTAGGTCCACACGCCTCTCGTCAATGTAATTTGAAAGATAATAGTTGCTATCTTCAACCCGAGTGACACCTCCCGCATACAAGTATGTACTCAAATACCTTCTTTCCTCCTTTCTTAAACACTTTCGTACTATTTTATGACGCCATCACAGATTTACGACTATACCTGTTACATAATTTTGTAATGTAGTGTTTCAAAGTTAATTGTTACTGCAGTCGCGTTATTTTGAAAAAATCAGGGGTAAAGATTAAACTTTAAATTAATTTAGGCCTATTGAAAGTAGTAAAAATTAAAATAAAAATTTTACAATACGTAAAATCCTACTAGTATTCTTTTTTAGTAAAAGCCTTGACCCAGACATTTCTGTGGACTATGGAAAAAATGCAATGTCTTTAAACGTAACAAGATCTCCAGTTTCTTGACCATGAAATTTCTCGAAGTCAGAGTCATGACTCTTGAGTTCTTGTACATTCGATATCGCGATTGAGAAACCTTTATACTTATATACTAAGTTGAAACTATCGCGATGTCGAGGAACAGGATTGAACCAACCAAGACCACTTTCACATAACTATGTATGGCGTGTCACAAACATGAGTTTGATTTCAGTATTCCGACAATGCACTTTAACAACGATAATCAATTAATATCGTTTCTTTCTCTGCTGTCGAAAAAAAATAATTTTCGAACCATCAAATGGCCATCAATTTTCAAGTATTGGTTTTGTAAGTAGGGGTTTTTGTAATTTACAAAATGGCAACAAAGAGACAAATGTGAAGAAAGTGAAGTTTGTTATACAACTGCTGCAAAGACGTTTACCTGCAGGCTCAAGAAAAAATTTTAAGCTGCAAACAATACATTATTTATTAAAGTGTTGAGCTAAGAGGTCTTTATGGTAGGAAAAATGGCGCAATTTTGAAAAGTATAGGATTCTTAAACATAAACCGTTACGGTTACATTTATTATGTTCTCGCTCGTAAGTTATGACTTGGTTTGCACAATTTTTTCCGGAGAGAAGATTATAGTACGAAATCACGCTTTAAAGTAATTTTGTTTTTTGACATCTGCTATTTGTACGGAAAATCTGGATGAATAGACACCTCATTAAGAAAAAAATAACTGCAGATATCGAATGAAAAAATGCAAATAATTATTAGCAAAAAAAATCTATCTCGAAGGTTTTATTTCGAAAGTATAGAGGAAGGAAGTCTTTACGATTGGAAAATCTCTCATTGAAATCGATTTTCTAGTCGTTTGTACCGGCTCTGCGTTATTCGACATTTATATGTGTATAGTAAGAGTACAAACGCGACTGGCATGAAGGAAGAACTAATAAATAAAGAGCTTCATGATAGTACTTCAGTCTCGACTTCAGCACTTTCCTATTGAAGAACTCGCTTAGGATCTTCACGATGTGGGAAAATGAGTCGCAGTCTAAACCCATGACCTTTATATCGAAAAGTATAATTACATAGACAGGAAGAATCTTCTCTTCCGACTGTTACAAAACAAAATTTTATATGAGTGCAATACGAATTCCAACCCTTCTTAAATACTCATCGGTATTCTAGAACTTGATATTTTGTCGATGCCCTTGGCCAAGGAAGAAAGTTTGCTGTTTTTCACGTGCAAAACTTTCTAAGACCTTCGTTTCTAGCTCCTTTTAAGCTATGGGTCGATTGTATTTCTGATTGTGCAACCAAATCGTCGATTAAAAGAGTCCGATTCTCAACAATTGTCGATCTTGTCCACGTGATGTCATTTCAGATACATGATTTAATTGAAAAATATGATTTTCGCATATTATGCGTAAAATTCAAGATCATATTTATATGTTTCGTTAGTGTTATAAATAAAATTTTAGATCAGTATGAGGTGAAAGCTTCGGTAGAATTATATCCATACTAAAATACTTATAAAAGTATATTGTTGTAATGAATAACGAAAATTTATGAAAGTCAAACAGTTGATCTTATCAATTATCTGCGTATCTGTTTCACTAGATGTATGGATCTTAAACAATATATATCAAATCAAATCTTGATTTATTCATAGTAAAACAATTAATAGTGTGATATATTTTTCCTTGCAATTAATTGCCAATAAGTTAAATATTAGAAAGCGAGCAGTAGCACCTGGCTTGCAGATATTATTGTAAATATGTATCAATAATCGTGAATCGTATGACTAATGACTAAAAGCTGTAGATATATTGCGATTCTAGACCTCTTCCAGCGAAAGGGAAAACAGCGACCTTGAGGGAAATTCCTAAACCAACTAGTAGACCAGTTTTTGCGGATCTTGATCTCGCATGAACATAAAGTCGCCTTTTATGAGAACTCGTAAAAGATATCTTACATATACTCATGAGATTCGAATAACGAGAGTGGCGGTTCGAGAGTTTGTTGCCTGCAAGAGAAATTGCAGTCAAAGTTTAATGCTTTTTGAAAATATAGCGATTGCTGCAGTGAAAACTAGATTGGAAATCTTTGGTCTGAGATTTACGATATCGTGGTAGGTGTCTGTGTCGCAATATATAACAATTGTTGGATTTAGGAAAACTGGAACGATACCTATTTTCTGCATTGTGTGAAAGTGTATAGAAGAAGGAAATGGGGATTTCTGAAATAGTTTGGTTCAATCTCAATGATAATATCAGGAGAATTGAAAAAAAAGGGAAAACACCGCTGATGCTGATACGGCAAAGAATTTAAAATGATTGAGATTTAGTACAACTATAAAAACATGTCACATTATTCTCTGAAGCAAGTATCTTCAAGCAAAATCAACAACCCCTATTGAAAGAGTCGAAAAGAGTTACGACTTGGGACAAAATACTGAAGACAGTTTCAAACTCTTACATCAATTACCAACTTTTCACTTTCACTACAGTTTGGAACGTAAACTGTGCATGTAAAATCTTATGAACACATGACTGACTACCCACATTAGTTAGACTCTATTCTTCACCTATATCTCTTATATTTACATATGAATATAGATTCATAGCTGGTATAGCTGTAGTAGCTATACCAAACCAACTATATAGGTGGGAATAATTTTTGTGTGATGGTCGAAAACTTTCCTGGCATTCTAATTACTTGAGTGCCCGCTGACCACGTACGATTGGGTAACAATTCCTTGATTGCTCGCTTGGATGAGTGGATCGGATCTTTGCAAGCGTTCACCTGCTTCTTGAAGAGCTTTCATGTCCAGTCTTGACTCTCAACTTGAAATGGACTTTAGAAGAGAGAGTCTTTCACTGCATCGTTCACTTGCCCTGATAATCCGTCAACAAACAAACAGTGTTCGAATGTATACTATACAATATACATATATGTGGCATAGCCTCAGGTGATCTTCGTGAGAACTGAGAACACAGAACTTGCTTGCCAACCTCTCCTGAGGACATAGGAGGTTTCGCCAATTATCGGCTCTTACAATTAGAGTCAACAGGAGGCGAACTCGTCACACTTCAAAGAACAGACTTTATCAAGAACAATGTAGTGATGAAAACTACCTCATTTTTTACTGATGTATTATATTTTTCTGAAATTGGAATTAGAACATTGCTTTTAATTAATTTAAGAAGGCGAAAGAAGTTGCGGCGAGATAATAGAAAAATTGGAGGGAAGTCAAGTGGAAAAAGTATGCTAGATTTTTTGGTATCCTGTATTCAGGAATACCAACTGGGATCTTCTAGGAAGTTTTTGTTTTTATTTTTTTAGAAAGTTCTGAAACATTTGTTGTGAGTCGTTTGCTGGGATACTAAGAATTATTTTCTGTATAAATTATTAAAAATTGCTAGTAAATAGATCGCAGGACTTGACCCACAATTTAATTCGAAACGTCTATAGAGTTTTCATAATTTCGATAGGTTTCAGGATAACCTTTATGATAACTATCTTTATGATCTCGCTAAGAGGCTTTAAGTTTCACGCCTGTATGTACAAACCATTACGTGTTTAGCACAGAACAAAAAGTTTTTGTGTCATATAGATACATACAGAAGCCCATAAAATATTTCACGAACTTTCTGGGACTTTAGAAGTAATAAAAGAAGTTATATAATTATTCAATAGTTTAAATATTTTACACTGAATTATTAAAGACATTTTATGATTCTATAATAAAATAAAAAACTAAACTATAAACACTTATAGATTAAGTACAGAATTTTTAAAGGGAAGAATTGCCAACCGAGTTCTACTGACAATTTTTACGAATGGCTGGCTAAAACATTGCATATCTACTTAGAAGATTCTCTCAGACTTGAGAATTATTTATCAGTGGAAAAAGCACTACTTGGCAAGACGTGCGTTACTACTTGTCAAGTCTCCCAATTTTCATATCAGACGAAGGATATTTGATCCGTTTTTTTGCATATTACTTCGATTTTGTATATTATAACATTCCACTATTTTGTAAGACAGCTTTACTTTGAAATTCTAAAGAATAAAATAAGTGGAATGAAACTTCGTGAAACTAAATTAAATTGAATAAATTTGAATGTCTTTATATCCGCTGAGAAATTTCTGATTTATACAATTTTATTGAAGATACAAAATGCATTACATTACACAGAGGAATTCCTACTAAACATTTGTGTCATTCAATGACCGTATCGAATGGCATTTCTCCAGGACGTGGACGATTTCTTCGAAGTCATTAGAAGAAAAATATATCTTAACGCAAATTTTTCGCATCTTGGATTGCTTTCATAGAGGACTAATCGACCAACTAAGCAACCGATCAAGATTGAAAGTTTCTCCGAGAGATCAGTGTCTGAAGTACATAGCCATGACACTGATGGTATCGCGTGTTGTAAAATAGATATAATGCCTTGTAATAGGCCGTTAGTACGTTAAATGATATAATGCTAAGTGGGCCTGAATTCCTGATTATCTTTTCAGTTTTCCTGCATATATGATCAGAGACGAATGCCTAAGGGAATGAGATTATTTTTTAAGAAAATACGTCAATCATAAATACAATTGCCATTTTGAAATTTGATTATTCTACAATATCTCTTAAAGGGAAAGCGTTATTCAGTATTGATTATTATTGAATTTGTTTTTAGATATGAGAGGTCAAACTTTAACTTTTGGGCACTGGAGAAATTTTCTAGTAGATTTTAAAATGCTTTACATGCATTACTAACAAAAGTACCCAGTAAATTACTGGTGCATCTTGTGTACTTAACACCTTTCACACCTCTAATTGAAAATTAATTTCCATACTGTACTCAAACAGATAAATCATCTCATGCAAACACATCTTCATGAATAATGCATACCATACTTAATTTTGTTGCAATCATAAACCGTAAGCCGAGAAAGTAATAGTTTACTTTAAACAGTAGCTCTTGAAGATAATCTTCACATTGTGTATATATGTATATAGGAAATAATCGGAAATTGAAGGAAGTCATCGATGGCAAACATGTATATAATACTAGGAATTATTATCAAGTTTCCAATATAACAAGAAGTTATCTATTGAATTTTCTCATGTTCGTAACAACTCTTCCTCCTGTTATTTTAATGACACCGCAAAGACGCCGATTCACAACAAAGTGATGGTTTCTATGGTTTCCTTCATGTCGCTAAAAGTGATTTCTCGAATGCTTGTTATATGAATTTTTATATGAATTTTTTAACTGTATGTGGTGAACTGCGAGAACACTTTCTTCTTGGTTGATTGACAAGAGAGAGAACGGTCCGCGGTTTCGGCTGTTGGATATTTTATTTGTTCAATCTTTTGGGTTTCGTGCTCTAGTAACTTATCAAGGTGTCCGAAATACAAGACCTGAGGCGTTGTACCCATTGATTAAGTATTCCATTCATAATCACTCTGATCAAAATTATAGTTTGTCAGACTTTGAGGTGAGTTTAATTTGTTATTTAGGTATGGTTTCATTTCTGCTTCTACTGAAAAATGACAAGCCGAATATTACAGACATCTAAACTCTTTTTCCGAATACAATTATTACAGCATTGCCAGTTTTTTTAGTTTTGATTGAAAGCGTTCAAAATTAAACAGTATTGCTCTAGAGTAATTATTCCATAAATTATAATTTGCGCTCCAGAGCCTAGGGGTCCAAAAATGACGTAAGTCAATCGGACATAAATCGATTGATGATGGGAACCAAAATGTGAAACTCTTCATTGGCATGAAAGTTGAGGAAAGCGAATTTTTTATATACATCAGAGCACTTTTTTTTGTATTCAAAATTGCGAGAATTAAATCTTTATGATGTTAACTTGTGTTTCAGCTTTTAAATTGATATTTTCAACTTTGGATTTAGATCAGACAAATAATAGAAGTACAAATAATAGAAAATTTGAAGCACATAGCAGTAAACATTTTTGAGAGAAAATTTGGAATTAGTGTCAGTTATGAAATCGGGGGAATCTCGAATATGATTTCAGAATTACGTAGCGAGTTACGTAGGCAAAATATTGATGATTAATGGTCATGAAAATCAGCTGTTCTAGATCGCTAACTAACAGATACTGTCTTCACGCAAACATAATTTTTAGCACTAGGAGTTAAGTTTGGAGTATCAAGGATTATCTTGAACTATGAAGTAATATCAGACCTGAATGTGACAACACCGAGAGCTCACATACTAATTGTTAGGCACTTTCTGCAGACCGCGTAAAATTTTGATTCATATCCTTCAACTTTCTCGCTATAGCGGAACAATTACCTTCTTAATGATCCTGCATTTTCGTAAAATATCCAGTGCCTGTAAGATACTTCTTATGTATTTAAAATATCAGACAAGGTGGTTGATTTTTTTTTTATTTGAACCCGTTTTGGCGAGAAAGGCTGCTGAAAAGTGTATCGGCATTATTGAAATTTGATCCACGTTTCTTTCGCTTTTGCCGAAAGTTTGTGCAATCTGCTTGCTTCTTGCCCTTTCTCTTTCTACGAAGAATCTGGAACGGGATAGTAACCTTGCTATCGTAACCTTGTGCGTGAACTTCATATAGGTCTCACTGATCTCGTAGTCTGTATGTATACATACACACCCAAGCAAATGAACGAATAATAATATATAGTAAACGGACTGTGTCAGTTTGCCGACTCGTTCTCGATCACTTTCTCCGAGCGATGGCCCGAGTCATGGGAAGTAAAACGGAAATTATAAGCTGTTACTTCGAACAAGATAAATATGTCGTAGCGTGTTAAGTTCCTTTTACATAACACAATTATCTAAATTTCCGTTTAATTATTATGACAAGGGGTCAAAATCCATAGAGATTAAAATTCTAGGTCATTTCCGGGTTTCAAATACAAATCGACACCCTGTTGATTCAACAAAATCGTTGGTTTATTCAGTCAACCAAAGCTAGCTTTAATTTTGTACTAATTGGTGGATATTTAAAGATAATTAAAACGATAATTAGGAACATATAAAATATTTTAAGAAACCAGCTCAAGAAATTTATATACTTTTACTTTACATCTTATCTAAAGAAGATTTCTTCATGAATAACTCCAGGAAACTGAGGAGGATTCGAAAAGAAATTGCGCACGGTATATGGTGAATGTGTGTAAGCTGAGTGCGTAAATATGCATGTGTATCAGCAATGTGTCCTGGACTCTCCTGGGAAGGTGCTTCCACCGCTTCCACTACTTCCACCACCGTCGATTTGCAGCTTCCACCACCTGCCACTTTTCGTTCATCTGAACGTTCGCCATGGGGGAGGATACGTGCCTATATAACAACGGCGTTCCGTTGATTGGACGAAGTAAGCTACGTTTTCCTGCGCCTAGGGAACCTGAGTACGCGGGCCCGAGCGGGCGGCACTCGACAATATGAAATTTCGCCCGAGATGCGCGGTTAGTTTGAAAAATTTGTTTAAAACTTAAAAAACAACCAATTTCACTGTGCTTGAGAATTTAAGATTTCTCCATTATCGTCTAATTCATATCTCCAGTGCTTGCGGAATTTTGCTGCTTATTGTCCGCCGAATAACACGTGACATCAGTTGATATCTCAAGAAAAAATATTCATTAAACAAAATAGCAATATATAAAGAAAGTAGATGACCAAAACAAAAGAAAAGTGCAAATCCAAAACGTTTGAACGGTTTGTCAATTAATTTCAAGTAAGATTGCTGCCCCATAATTTAATTTCCAGATATTGTTCATCAGAATCTAGAGTAACTTGTTATTGAAATACTATTAAATATTTTAATACAATATTTAGATAGTTCTCTCATTGTTCATCTTGCAGATTTTGACTAGAGTTTTTATTTTCCTCAGTATATTTCTTGTTTCAACAATATATTATTAGATGTTGTGCTAAAGTCACGTGCTTCACGGCATAAGAAAATGATGATCTGTGAGAGAAAAACGAGGGAGATCAGGCGGACGATAAACATTGCAAAAAGGTTGAATGCGGTCATTCAAGAGTAAAGAAACCTCGAACTTGAAGTGGCGCGTTACTCCGTTACAATCGATGTTCTTGTAATGATATTTTGTTACTTATTTTTCCTTCGAAACTGTTCGCAGGCTGCACTAGTCGTGCTACTGCAGGCCGTTCTAGTGGCGAGTAAGGCATTGGATCAAACTCAGCTGCAGTCACAGTCACAGCAAGAAATAGCGTAAGTTTCATCAATTTCTTTCATTGAAGAAACTTTGAACCATACTCAATCTTCATTTGGCAGATTGTAAAATGCACTAAGTAACTGATAAAATTCTAATATTTTTTATTCTATACATTATTCCAATATTGTCTGCATAATTCATACAAATTCATAATAATGAGAGTGAACTATATTTTATTATTACTTTAATTATTATTATATTATTTATTTTATTTATTATTATTATTACTATAATTATAATTTACGTATTGAATAGAAATTTCAAAAAGTTGTAATCTACTGTTAGAAGAATAAGAGAAAACAAATTACTTCCGAAGAGAATTATAATTGAATTAATCAGAGTAAGTTGTAAAAATAAAAATAATAATAATAATTTGTGGTAAAAATAAAAAAAGTTGTACTTATGTGATAAAAATGTGTTTTCCAGATATGGTACAGTGGCACAAAAGAGGTGGGGAGGCCCAAGTGGATTTGGCGGCGACTCTAGTGGACCAAGTGGACATGGGGGTGGCGGCTATGGAGGTGGTGGTGACCTAGGAGGTCACGGGGGAGGTTTCGGAGGGGGTGGAGACATCGGAGGTCACGCAAGTGGTGGCTACGGTGGAGGTGGAGGAGGTGGTGGCCACGGGGGTGGATTTGGTGGTGGAGACATCGGAGG
>CAJFCO010000444.1:1594656-1641102 GCA_904066015.1 Synergus gifuensis
ATATATATATATATATATATATATATATATATATTTCCCAGTATTTCCAGTAAGGTATCATAAATTTATTTATGAATGCCTTTATCTGCCTTCCTTATTCTGAAATCTTCTTTGTATTCATTTGTATGTGTAAAATATAATTTCAAAGCATTATTCAATTCTTATCATTCTTGCACTGAAAAGAATCAGTGGTTGACGTCCAACACTTATTTTTAGTTATTTTTTAAGAACAGTTAAACAAGCTTAAAAGGACCGGTATAGAAGTGATTTTTTATTGAAAGGGGAAAATTAAAACTAAATTTAAAATCACGTATGATATATTTCCCTTCATATAGAATCATATGGAACACTTGTAGACATTATGAGCAAATTTTAAAGAGGAATTTCTTTATTTATGAAGAAATTAATATATTTTCGGAGAGTGTCACATACGAAGAAAAAAATAACCTACTTCGTAAATTGACCACTTCGAAACCAGCTCCTGTGCTGGGAGACACATTTTAGATGTGAAATTCCGAGTTTCTATTCGAAAAGGATAGTAATGTAAAAGAATTCGTTCAACGTGCTTACCACTTGATTGCATGCGGAATACTAAACTTAGATGACGGTACAATAAATCTTAAAGGTTTAAAAAACTTTGTACAAATGTATGTTGCAAGAAAGTTGAAAGAATGTTCAATATTTTCTATTGCACGGTAACTAATGATCGCTATACTAAAACTGAAATAGTATTCCATATGATAGATTTCATTTTGACGCAAGTCAATGTAAAATATCTGATTTAAATGACACAAGTGACATGCCAGAAAGAGTCCTGTAACACAAAAAGTTATTTTTGTCGAAGGTCATGGGTGGTACTGTGATAAGACGTCAAAAGAGCAAATGCAAATAGTTTTGTCCCTGTCTATATAAGTTAAAGTCGACACCAGTTTCCACATTAGTGCATCACTCGAAGATGATACTCGGAGTAATTTTGCTTATAATCCTCTTGGGTCTCTTTTGTATTTACGATTGCAAGAAACCGGCAAACTTTCCACCTGGTGTGTATAAACGTAAAACTCATGTCATGAATCTAAAATCGGTTATAATAGATGCATATGCATCCAATCGGTGCATGGTGTAATAATATCATCATAAATTATTCATATCATTTGTCGGCATTAAAATCCTAAAGCGTAGTGAATCATGCAATGTGAAAGTCTAATCAGTTAATTTTTGTGTTTCGAATGACTCAATATTAAATTCTTGATCAGGTCCAATATGGCTGCCACTGGTGGGGTGTTTTCCAAGATATCTAATCGCGCGGAACAAGTATGTTTACAATTACATGGCGCTTCAAGAATTTTCAAATACATATGGCCCGATTGTTGGAATGAAGTTCGGAAAACAGAAATACGTTTTAATTTCAACACGTGAGATTGTGAAGAAGGTGCTTCTCACCGATGACTTCAATGGCCGACAAGACGGTTTCTTTTTCAGAGTCAGAGCTATTGGGAAAAGAATAGGTAAAAAAAATATTAAAATTAGAAAAAAATATTGAAAATCTTGAACATAGAGAGATCGATAGGGAGAAATTGGAAACTAACGGAAAATTTCTTTCCTATGTAGGGGTTTTATTCAGGGATGGCAACGAATGGTCGCAGCATAGAAGATTTACGACCAGGCATTTGAAAACTTTCGGTTTGGGACAGGCAGCTATGGAAAATAATTTAATTTTCGAATCGGAAAGTTTGGTGGAGTTTCTTCGGGAGCAAAGCAAAGCTGGTCCTGTTCCAATGCATAGAGCTTTTGATATTGCTGTTCTCAATGCTCTCTGGACATTGTTCGCCGGGCATAGATTTGACTACAAAGATCAAATGGCGTACGACATTTTGGAAGTAGTACATAGAGCATTCAGGTGTGTAATACATTATTTAAGAGTTTTAATACCTAATTATAAAATAAAAATGTACTATGTACATGATAGATAGATAAATTAATGACTAGAGTCATTAATTTCCTACGAATACATGAAAGTCAGAGTTAATTGTTGTATCCTCTGGCTGCTAAGTAAACAGAGGCAGTGTAAATGTTAAGAAACATTCTCAGTAATTATCGTAAGTTGTTCAATGTTCATGTGGAGTTGATATTATGCTAATCAAGCGAGTGAATAGTTTGTGTATATAATTTCATGTAAAGTGTAAGCACAGACAGTTAAAACATTGCATGATGTGAAACTTTGGTCTTGCATATAGACTGACGGACACCTTAGGTGGCATCTTGTCTCTCATGCCATTTCTTCGTTTTGTGATCCCGGAACTATCAGGATACAAAGAACTTCTTAGAAACTCTGAGAAGCTGTGGGAATTCATTGGCAGCGAGATTAATAGCCACGAAAAAGACCTCAAGAAGGATCAACCTAAAGATCTTATCGATGCTTTTCTTTTGGAAATAAAAAGTCAAGAGGCTTCAGGCCAACCAGTTGATTCAATTTTCAATAGTATGAATTCATTATAACTTATATTATAATATATAAATATAGAAACATATAAATACTTGAGATGAAATGATATTTTAGGGGAAGAATTGTTAATTCTCTGTTTGGATATCTTCCTGGCCGGATCTAAAACAACAACGGATACTCTCGGCACAATATTTGCATTTTTACCTCAACATCCGGAATGGATTGAAATTCTACAAGATTGTATAGAGAAAGTCGTTGGGAAAAATCGTGCACCTTGCCTTTCTGATCGTTCTTTATTGCCACTAGTGGATGCTTTTCTAGCAGAGGTAATTTTATGTATAAATTTATGTAGAAATGATATGTACAATATAATAATACATAATCTACAAAGGAAGTTGTTATCGTGTTAATAACGAACAATTGTCGCAAGTAAATATAATTAATAATTTGTAATTGGATACTGTAATTAGCGAAAAGATATTTTAAAGATAATCAATTTGGAGAAGCTTAAAATGAAGATATATATTTTTAAAATTTTCGGACGAGCAATAAATCCCTAAGTGAAACAGGAGATAAAAGGCATATAATGTTTACACCATTTTCAGTGTCAGAGATGTCTGCTACTAGCACCTCTGGGTGTCCCTCACAGGGCCATGAAGGACGTGATGCTCAATGGCTACCTAATTCCTGAGGTGAGCAATCAGATAATATTTTAACATATATCCTTTTAAACTTTACGTTCCTGGGTGTGAAAGCCGCTGACTTTTTTCCGTGATCCCAGTAACCAGCATGACTCCGAACTATCTTAATAAAGAATAAAATGCTACGTGTAATCATCGTCGCTTTCAATCGCCGCTTGTCAGGAAGATGAGAGTTGCGGATATGAAAGCTGTAATATGAGAATTTCGAACTATAGTGTTTGCAAAAGGATTTCTAAATAAAAATAAAGAATGATAAATTAATTTGCTGGAAGTGATGCTTCAATAAGAAATTTATTGTATAGGATTCCCTCGCTACTAAATTGTTAAAGAAATCTGGGTAATTTCTAATACTGCTTTCTTTCCCTAATGATCTTTACAAGACTAAAATTTCTTTATTTTTACTCATCACAGGATGCGGTGATCCTCCTAGATTTTCACAGTGTTCACAATGATCAAACTTGTTGGGAAAATCCGGAAAAATTTTGCCCCGAACGTTTCTTGGACGAAAATGGCCAGTTTCGACAAAATCATGCAGCTGTGCCTTTTGGTCTAGGTAATTTCTGTACAAATTATACAGTATTTATTGAAAAAATTCTGTTCATAAATAAATATCTTGATTATTCTTGTATTTTCTTTAAATGTTTGTGTAATCATTTTAGGGAAAAGAAGATGCTTGGGAGAAGTATTGGCTCGTGCTTCTCTTTTCATGTATTTTACTTATGTAATACACAACTTCAATGTCGACATTTCTCCGGAACACGGTGCTCCAGATGTAAATGGCTATGACGGATTTACGATCTCTCCGAAACCATATTACCTCAAACTCTCCCCCAGGTCAGACAGGAATCAAAGCACTAAAAAGACGAGATTGTGAAAAAGTAGAGAATCACACGTATTTTTTGATGTCTTTATATACTATGTACATGTAACAACAAAATGCGTCGGTAGGTCTTCCCAAAAGAGTGCAGACGACTTTCTCATGTATGACCAAGTACGATTCGACTGTCCAACTTGTCAAACAACACTTTTATTTACGAGAAAGTGAAAGAAATGAGAGGACCAAGTCTTCATTTTAAGATAAAAAAAAGTAAAGATAAATATATTTATTCAATAATTTACTCACTTTTATTGTATATAGAATAATGTATAGCATAGCTAGATGATAACTATAGGTGTAAAAGTATCCATTTAAGTTTAAATTATCTGTGCAAATGAAATACTATAAGTTATATGAAAGAAATAAAAGAATTTTAGCATACACTTAAAAATAATGAAGTAAAAGTTAACAATTAGCATAAACTATTCTCTAGTTTCATTTTTATTCATGGTAACAACCTCACTGACATAACAAACCATATAGATCATAGCATATTTCTATTTATATTACCATTTCGGAAGCCTACACTGACTTTTACTGTTTCTTTTATCTTAAAATTCAGCGTTTCGCGTTTATGAAACGAGATGAAATTCATTTATGCAAAATAAATTCAGAACTTAAACAAATTAAATTACGCTGAGGGGTAAGATGATAATGGGGTAAGAGAAAGAACGTAAAATCAGAAGCAGATAAAATTATCAGAATCTTGAATTACCAACTCGAAAAATGAATTGAAATCTCACTGTAATGAAGATCAATAAATAATTACATTAAGTATTGTTCAAGTTTTCCAAAAAAATATGTAAATGCAACTTGTAATAATTCGTCTGAAGAGATATTCCTCTTCCTAGTGTTTTCTGGGCAAAATTAATTTGAATCAATTTATTTTTGTTTTGTAAATATAAGGAAACAGAGAGAAATATTATAAATATCGGTATAAATAACTCAGGAGGGTTGTACAATTATACATGAGAGAGTCTCTGCAGTGAAAACACTTTCTCTCACGTGGATGCTTCCATTTAGCGCATACTCGTTTATATACGAGAGCACAGCAACTTACGTTTTTAACAACGTTATATCTTCAAACAGAGACACAAGAATCTTTGCATAATAACAGAATCTCACTAATTGTATAGGAAGACTCACTGAACTGATCGCTATCCATATTCTTCAAGCGGATGATGAAAGTTATTTAACAATGATAACTATTCTAATTATTGCATGATACTCGTAAAAATTTTTAATCAAGATCATCTAGTTACGAGTCAAATGTGATAATTGATAAGCATTAAAGAAGTTGAATCTGGATGAATCTGTTTCACGGAGAAAATTAGCATTGAATCAAGAAACTACTGTTTGAAATTCGGATGCTACAGTTATTTTATTGACGGGTTTTCTGATGAACTTAACAAGTCAATGAATAACTTGGGTTTGATTTAATGGTGACTCTTTTTTTTTCAGACGTAAAACAGGTTTTCGGCGAAATAATTGAGACGTAACAGGTGGATTTT
Organism: Synergus gifuensis; assembly: GCA_904066015.1. Lineage (NCBI taxonomy): Eukaryota > Metazoa > Arthropoda > Insecta > Hymenoptera > Cynipidae > Synergus > Synergus gifuensis. The sequence goes on from CAJFCO010000444.1 coordinate 1,600,189, forward strand.
AATCTTTGGCGTAATAAAACATGAACACATTGAAACATGACCCTCAAGAAGTATAAAAGTCGCTCAGGATCACAAGATTGAATCTTATAACTCTTATAGTCAAAAGAGATGTCGAATTCAGGGGAAAGTTGAAAGAATTTCTTTGGCTATTTTGAAGCCTCAGTCAGGTGCCATCGTTTTGATAAAACTTGCCATAATTCGCGAGCTCACTTGACAGCGAGAACAATAGATAAATTCACTTTTATTATGGGAAAAGTAGCTGTAGCTAATTTATAATTTGCTCACGTGAATTAAGGTAAGGACGTAACAAAGGTTTTCTCACGGGAGAAAGATTTAATAGTACAAAAAGTTGGAGAGTTGCTTGCTAAAGTGTTTAGAGAATGTTTAGAGATAATTAGAAGAATTTTTATTTAAATCTGTACAATAATCAAATTTATGATGACAAATATTAAGATTTTAATTCGACATTAGGGATTTTTCACAACTTTAAGAACTAAATTTCTTCTTTCGTGGTACTAACATAACTTCGTAAGGTTTAGGAGAAATAGTTAGACCTGATTCGATATCTATGCTAGTTGGAGATTGACCAGGAACTGGTTTTATATCAAAACGCTGCAATACACCAGCGAATAATAGAAAAACAGCCGATCTTGCCAGAACTTCGCCAGGACAACGTCTCTTTCCTTAAAGAAGAGAAAATAAAATTATAAAATGTTACAATATATAATTAATTATATTAAAATTTTACAAAAATATAAATGGTTACCTTTTCCAAACAAAATCAGATTTTCGTCTGTCTGATGAACACCATCTTTCATAAATCTTTCTGGATTGAAATGTTTTGGATTTGGAAAATATGTCTCGTTGTTATTAATACTGAAAATATTAATTAGGACAGTAGTATTTTTGGGTATAGTGTAGCCTGCCAATTCAGTGTCACGAAGAACTCGACGTGGTCCAATTATTGGTGTTATTAACCACATTCGTTGACATTCAGTCAAAACCGCTTCCATGTAAGGTAGCCTGATAAAATGTTAAATCTTCAGTTTTAATGTATCTTTTGTGTAACAATTATAATATGCACCATTAGAAAAGAAAAAAAATAATGACATAAATAATAAATATACTTTGACTTGTCGTTGACCGTTATAGTTCTATCTCCAACAACTGAATCTATTTCTTCTTGTAGTCGTTTTTGAACATCTTGAAAAACAAGTGCGGTGAGATAAAGAAAATCTAATGATGTTGCTGTTGTTGTCGTTCCAGCAAGAAAAATATCAACGAGTATCACGACTAACTGTTGCTCTAGAAGAAAAATTAAGTACTTTAATCCATTTTAACGTATAATTAGATTAGAAATTAATTTGAATAAATAATCATGTTCAATCCTAATAAATTTTTTATATTCTACCATGAAAACCAGCAGAAATTCCTTTTCCTGAATACATTTCATTGAGAAACATGTCTATTAAATCGTTATCGCTTCCAGGTACGTAATCTTTCTTGTGCTCTTCTATTGTAGCCTATAAAAGAAGTTTTTATTATAAAATCGTATATGTCAGTAATGAAAGATTCAAAATCCAAAAACAAACCATTAAAAAGTCTTTCAATTCCTTGTTAAGGGTGTTAAGAATATTGTATCCTGATGCTTCGGGAGCTATATGTCGAATCCAAGGAATAGCAGAAAGAATTCCACCAGCCAAATTGAAAGCACGACCGCGACGCTCCATCAAATCAATAAAATATTGCAATCTATAATTTTTATCAAAAAATATTAAACAAGATAAAATACAATCCAAAAATGAAATTAGTAAAAAGGTATTCGTAAAGTTTATAATGCAAAACGCTATAAATTAAAGACTTTTATAAAAACAGGTTTGAAATTGTTGGAGGTGTGTTAAATCTCGTTGGGGTGTGTGAAAGGTGGGGAAAAACTTCATTAGTTGAATAAAACGACCTTCAAGTCGCATAATGTCACTTTACAATTATTGAATATGTATAAATTTTATATTTCCACACAATCACAATAACTCAGTAATACTCGTTGTGTTCTATATGCAATTATGCATATTTATAATTCATCTCGAGACTGATAAATATTTTACGGTAGATTTATTTTTTTATGTTTTTAATTTACTTAATACCAAAATTAATAAGTTTTCTGATAATTAAAATACATACTTTTCCTCGTCATCAATTCGCTTGCCTGTAGCCAGTGCCCAAAGAACGTTAAGTACAGCAGGTAAAGTAATTAATTTCAGTCTTCGAACCCCACCATTATTCAATTTTGCCAGCATTTCCGCAAGTTCATCTTGAATTAAATCATACATTTTTGTACGTCCAAATCCTAGACTTCTAAAGGAACGAACAAACCAGGCACGCATTTCCCTCCATCCTGGTCCATCAGTAAATGTCATTCCTGTCGAAAAGTGTTTTGTTAATTTATATGAAGAAAATAATGCATAAACTGTTTAATATTAATTTCTAAAGATTGCAATACATTTAGTTTTGTTAATTTCTTCATTGAAAACATACCCATTCTCATTCCCATATTTCTCATTTTTATAAATTCATTCCAGGGTCGACCATCAAACTCTTCACTATGCAAAAGAGTTTGAATTGTTTCTTTACCACACACAGCCACCAAATTTTGACTACCGATACGCATTCCTATTACATCGCTTTTATAGCGACGCGACATTTCTAAAATTGCTAAATGTTGACCTCCATATTCACGAGACATATGTTGAAAATGATGATGATTGCCGATTATCGGCCATGGATATGGCCCTTAAAAATAAAATTAGCATTTAGTTTACTCTTTAAATAATAAAAATTCATAATATTTGAGATTTTCAATACCTGGAGGGAATTTTCTCTTTCTTTGGCTGGTCCAAGTGACACCAAAGATCAGCATCACGATCGAAACGGCAAATAACACTTCAATAAACATTTTTCTGGAACTACTAAAATTTTTAATCTTAGATCTGCAGGTCTAACAAAGTGTCGTAATAAAATTTAGCTCTAAAATTCATTCTTTGCACATTTAAAAAGAAGAAAGTTTATGAAATAAAATTTCGCAAAATAGTGATACACAAGCAAACAATTTTTTCAAACTAGAGGTTTCTTCTCATGAATTCACCTGTTTATAATCCGTGCAGATCTTGAAGTAATGAGAAACGAGATGCAAGTGATACAACTCTCTGTTTCATAATGAGCTTATTATTCTTTTATATTCAATTCAGATAAGTAAATTCAATATTATTTATTCGAAGTGCTATAAAAATTAATAGCGGTAGGGGGTAAGAATATCCACTGGTGATTCGAAAGATAAATGAACATTATTTCGAAGAAATATTTACCGTTGTATCATTATTATGCAAAAGATTATTCAAAAATGAAAATATACCTTCATAGCAACATTATAATATTGCGAGATATTGTGGCTTAGATCGATTTTGGAAAAAGAAATTTTGAACCTTACATATCCTTCTAGGAAATTTCATGGCTTATTTTTTTCCTAAGCAAAAAAAGTTGTATCTATTACCGTTTTTGAAAGAAAGTGAAAAATTACATTTCTTGAGAAACAAAATGTAATAAAGGTTTTCACTTTAACTTACTTCGAAAGAGAAAGTTTTCAATATTTTAAAAATAATTTAGATGAAAATTGGAGAAGTTATAGTTTATCGAGGGAATTTTGCATAAGCCCAAACCTTAAGGTTCCTAATTTTTGAAATTTTACATTTATCTCCAATATATATAGTAAAAATAGATATGAAATTAAAGAAAACAACATTAATTGTTTATAAATATCTTTATTAAACGTTTAAATCTCAAACATAGAAAAAAAAAGAAATAGGAGCTCCTGTCTCTCCAACGTCAAGTTTCATACAACAATCTGAAACGATTATAAATTTGCCTTTATGTTTGTTTAAAAAAAGTGGGAACATCCTTGCAGAAACCAGATTTATAAATAAAAAAAAATATTATTTCATCATCATCGAAGTAAGACTAGCAATACCATACAATTTTATATGGAAAAAGAGTATTTTTTTCATTTAAACATTTAAATAAATATTTAAAATTCAATAAAATCTTATTGTTTTAATCGATTTCCCTAGTCGAAAATAATATTCATCATAGATTCTCAAGCGAACTAATCGTTTCTTTTCGAGGCACGAGTAAAATTTCATAAGATTTAGGAGAAATTGTGAGTCCTGGAACAATATTTATAGTTGGAGGTTCCTGATCAGGCACTGGATGAAGTTCAAAACGTTGCAATATTCCAGCAAATAATAAAAAAGTCGCTGATTTTGCCAAAATTTCACCAGGGCACCTTCTTCTCCCTAAAATATGCAAAATTATATTCAATATAAAATAAAATTTGAATATGAATAAGAACACGGTTCAAATTATGATTTCCATTCTCCTTTAGTAATTATGCAAAAGTGGGCAGGATTAGGAAATCGTTGGGAAAATATTACTCATTACAATTTGCAATAGACGATGCATTTCATAAATGCAAAAAATTTCCATTTATATTTTATTTTCCTATTTATATTCTTCTTGTCTTCTTGGATTTAATTACCTTGTCCAAACAAGATCAAGTTGTCATCAGATTGGAATGACCCATCTTTCATGAATCTCTCTGGCATAAAAGCAGTAGGATTTGAATAACGATTCTTACTCGTATTACTACTGTAAACATTAATGATGATAGATGTCTCTTTGGGAATAAAATAGCCCAATAATTCAGTGTCTCGAAGAACTCGACGTGGACCAATAACTGGAGTGACCAAGCAGAGTCGTTGAGATTCAGTCAAAACTGCTTCCAAATAAGGCAACCTAATTAAAAGAAAATTTTATTTAGTTACCCTTACATAACACTTGCAAGTTTTAGATCTTAGAAACATCAGTACACACTTTTGTTTATCACTAATTTCTGGAAGTCTTTTTCGACCCACAACATAATCGAGTTCCTGGTGAAGATTTTCTTGCACATCCTGATGAATAAGAACATTCAGGAAAAGAAACTCTAACGTGTTGGCGGTTGTAATAATCCCAGCAATGAAAATATCCAGCAAAATTAGAACCAACTGGTCCTCTAAGGAATATAGAATTTGTATGATTTAAAAAGTAACTTTTGCAAAATAAACTATATACATTGTATAAATACTCTACCAGTAAAACCAGCTGAAGGACCTTTTCCAGAATAGATTTCTTGAAGAAACATATCTATCAAATCGCTTTCATTCCCAGACACATAATTTATTTTATGATCCTCAATAGTCTCCTAGAATAAAAATATTGTAAAGCTCGAATTTCTTAATAAAATTAATTACTTCCAATCTTCGAGCAATCTTTTCATTACAAACCATCAAAAAACTTTTAAGCTCTTTGTTCAGACTCATAAGAAGATTGTACCCTGATGCTTCAGGTGCGATATATCGAATCCAGGGAAGACTTGAAAGAACTCCACCACCCATACTAAATGCTTTTGCTCGTCTATCCATTAAATTAATAAAGTACTTCAATCTGTGAATGAAATAAAATTGATTTTTCAATAAATTAGCTTTTCAAAAATCTTCAAGTAAAAGATAATAAAGGTAAAACAACTTGAATCACCTCTTTTCGTCACTAATACGTTTCCCTGCAGCCAAAGTCCACAAGACGTTGATAACAGCATTTACAGTTACCGGTTTTAAACATCGAACGCCACCTTCTTTTATATTTTCCAAAATTTCTACAAGCTCTCCTTCAATAAGATTATACATTTGACTTCGACCAAAGCCAAGATTTCTAAATGTTCGAACAAACCAACTGCGAATCTCTTTCCATTCTGGACCATCTGACATTGTAATTCCTGAAATTTCATACATGGATTAATAAGAACAGAAGAAATTATTATTTGCTCTTTTAAAATTTATATCAATTAGATTTATTTAATTGAAAAACTTACCTTTCCTCAACCCCATGTTTCTGAGTTTTATAAATTCGTCCCAAGGTCTTCCATCAAATTCTTCATTTTTCAACACTGCTTGAATGGCTTTTTGACCAGATACTGCTATCACATTATTTTTTCCAAGTTGTAAAGCTATTACGTCACTATTATAGAGATGTGACAATTCCAAAAGCGCTAAATGTTGACCACCAAATTTACTTGACATTTTACGAAGAAGTTGCAAATTCCCAATCAATGGCCAAGCAAATGGTCCTTCAGAAAGAAAAATTCATAAAAAATAATTAATTTCTACTTCAAGAAATTTGTCTGTTCGATATAAAAATTTATTTTTCAAAATACTCGCACTTTGAGATCTAATGATAAAAAAAAGGCTAATAAAATAATTAAAATTTCCCTTACCTGGTGGATATTTTTTCTTTTTCTGATTACTCCATATAAAATTAATAAATAATAAAACACTTGTAACTGTCAGTAGCACGATACTGATCATTTTTTTTAGATCATGAAGTTTCTTCGGTTAATAGAATAAATTTAGTATTTATGTTAATTATCATTAATTCAAAATCATTATAAATATGATTATTGATGTAAGATTAATAGACGTCAAATTCACAATTAAATGTATAACTGTAGTAGCGAAAAAATGCTGCCTTTATATTTTAAAGAGATATACGCAAAAGGTTTTTTTAATTAGAAAAACTAATTAGAAATTAATTTTTCAAGCAAAAAGACCATTTATTATGGTTTTATCCGCTCTTACAGTTCTTTTAGACATAATTTTGGGTTTTCGGCCCTCTATACTGAGGAACGTGAAACCCACTGACTTACATTCATTACGTGACAACGAACTCGTCATCTATAGTCCTTAATTGTTTTATTAAGTCTAAGGTGACTTCAGTACTTACATTATCAACTTAGTCAACAGTAGCGTAAAAATTTCTAAAGTTGTCAACATACATACTTATTACATTATCTTCAAGATATGATAAGAAAATAATTTTTGAATGATACCATAAACAACTAAATTACTTTTTTCTAAACTGTTATTCTTCAAAATAAAAAATTATACCTAATTTCTATTTATTTTACTTAGAAGATTCACAATTTGTGAATTTTAAGTAAAGAAGATAGCAAAATTCATTCAATCATAAGATTACGATTTTGTAGGTATTGATTAATTTCTTTAATGTGAAATAAATTATTTTGTATAAATATTTGTTTCAAGCATATAATTTAACATATAATTCACAGCATTGCCATTTGCTGGAATGTATAGGACTTCTTTAATTAATGATTGAATTTTATTATTATAAACTTAATTTATTATTGTATTCAATTAAAATAAATACGTTTAATTCAATTTAAAAACATAGGAAAATGTATTCACTTAATTTTATATTTTATCACAAATTTTATTTTGTACAGATTTATATATATACAGTTTCAGAAGAATAAATTTAAAAATATCTTTACATACTTCCTATTTAGTTTCTAATTTATATTTCAGACTGTCTCGAAGTCAACTTCTTTACGCGGTTTTTTCCTTATAACTTTTTTTCCTTTAAAGCTTTCCATTTTTCTTTTCTTAGCTTCCTTCTTTTTCTGTTGTCTGGCAATCTTTCGTTTAGCAGCCAACTCTGGATCAGTGATAGTCTGGAAGTGGCCACAATAATTTAGTATCAATATGAAACTTGAATTATTTATATAAAAAAGCCAAAAAATCAAGTAGAAAAAATTAATTACCTGCTGCTTGCGAGATTTTTTCCTTTCTGCCTTTCTAGTGTCCATTTTTTGTTGAATTAAACTCAATAATTTAAGGTATTCTTCTCTATCCATCTTTTTCTTTATCATCCCGGACACTTCTTTTGCTAATTGGCGTAAAGGAGCATTTGATTCTTCAGTAGTTGTCATTTCTCTCACTAAAGGCGACAACAAATGGTATAAAAGTGGTTGCAGAATTTCTATAGGAATTGTAGCTACTATTCCAGCTATCCATTTGAAAACTGCAGATCTCTGAAATAAAAAGAATGTAGAAATATTAAATTATTTAATACTTGGAAAGGTTGCCAGTGTATGAATTCGATTTTCAAAAGCATTAAAAAATAATGTAAGTATTTATACTTAATAAAATAATTAGAAATGCTTACAACAGAGACAGATTTTGGAGACTGAGTCACTTCCAAGTTCACACTTTTCCTCATTTTCTTAACCATCCAGAGAAGTGATAAAAGACTATTTTTAACAGTCTGATTCGTATCTTCCTTGCTTTCTCCAGTCTCAAGATTCTCAACATCTAAGGATTGCAAGAGTCTCGCAATGAAAACCAAATTCTTGACTATCTGGTCTGATAATTCTTCCAATGTCATATCTGGATACAGCTGAGCGATCAAATCTAGTGTTAAGCTTCTTAAAGTGTTAGCGGGATCAGAATAAATGTAACCAGATTCTTGAGCATCATTTGGATTTTTCAAAAGATGTTCTACTTTTTGAGTATCAAGAGCGGAAAGAATAAATCCAAGTAGCTGACTCGCTGCTAGTCGGACCCACAAGTGTGGATGAGCTAGCAAAGATTGACTTTGATCTGAAAGAAAAAAAGATTATTTCTTAAATGAGAGTGTACTTTTTTTAAATTGTAGATTGTGATCATGTAAAAAACATATGGAACTTACTGGCAAATGAATGAACATGATCCTTGAACTTTTCATTTTTTAAAAAAGCCGTACAATTCGCTGCCAACTTCAGCAGTACCTGTAGAACAAGTATCAAATGATGGTCCTTCATTCTTTCTGGGTCTTTTATATTCTTTCCAACTTCTCCAGAGCTTTCAACCAAACTTTGAACTTTCACAAATTGACCTGGCTTAGAATCATCCATACGAGCATAGAATTGCTTCAACAAACAAGGTAATACTTCCTCCAGTCTTGATTCGAAACCTTCAGCCTCAACAAGAACAAATATTCCGCAGAGTTGAAGAGCCAGACTTCTGTGCGTAATCTTTTTATCCTTCATCCAGGTCATGACAAGATCGAAAAGTTCGTTTCTTCGGTTATTTGAAAGACGCTTTATCATCTCTCTGATACATTTCGCACAAAGTTTTTTACAGGCAGAATCCTCGTCATTTATAAGCCTGACTCCTACCGAAACGAATAAAGTACCGCAGTATTTCATGAGTTCTTTTTCTGGAAAACCTGTGACAATGCTGTGAATCATTTCAAGAACGCTCATTCGACCTGGCTGGAGTTCGTAATTGAGTTGATTAATGTAGAACTTAATGTGACCTTTGAGTTTATTGCCGAGAGGATAATCTGTGAGATATGAGAAGAAGACTTGTCGACATTGTAGTTTCACGTGATCTAATTCTGAAGTCACACTGAGCACCGCTACTTTTTTCATGACATCGTGCATCTCGGAAACAATCATTTTACGACTGATTATCGCCCTGAGGAGACCAAAAGCTGTTGCTTGTCTTTCACTGTCGTGAAGATCTTGCTCAGCGTACATTATCAGTAGTTTTAATTGATCTGCACTTATTGTAAAATGCTTTACGCTTCGCAGGATAACTGAAGTGCATTTAAAAGCTGCCATCACTAAATCGTAGTTTTCTCCTTTGCTTAAACCCGCCACGGCGTATTTGTGGAGAATGCTGAATATTGAAGAGCAGATCTCGGATATTAATTTATGGACTGAGGGAAGGTCCATCTTTAATATCCAATTGAGACATTTTAGGGCTAATGTACTTATCTAAAAAAGTAGAAGATCCGAATTAGTAATTCTACAATAAATATTTATATAACACTAATTTAATTACAAATTACCTTCACATGTTGAGACTTCAGACTCTCATTCAAAATCGGCACAAAGGGATCCAAAAGCGGTTTGAAATCTAGTCCAGCAAACTTATCCCTCTTTAAAAATGTGTGATTCAGTTCCAATCCAAATTCAACTAGATAATGAGCATTAGTATTTCTCGTTTTTCTTGCAGAAGTTTTTGCACCCATTCTATTCTTCGGTTCCGGTTGTATAATAAAACAGTCAGCTACTTGACGTGATCGAGATACAATTTCCTTTTCACTACGTTTATTTTCCTTTTTTGATGGAACAAGATCTGGAATACTTTCCGAAATGACACCAAAAAGAAATATTAGCATTTGCCTGGTATCTATGAATTTATTGTCGGCCAGGCCCATCGAAATCTGTCTCAAGCATTCCGCAACTTTATACAATGTTTTATGTGAATGTGTATTGGCAAGAACTTCTTTGAGAGGCATCATGATATCTATCAGACATGATTCACTGATAAACTCTGCCATTATGTGAAAGATGGCGTAGCTTTTGGTTGACTTAGCCTCAGATGTATTCTTCACAATTCCAGCAATCTCTTTTTCTTCAGCAGTTAACCCGAATAAATCAACTTTACAGATTGACAAGATGCTTCTTAAATTTGTATTAGCATATTCGGGTTTTAAGAAAGGCCTCAACGATTCCAAGACAGATTGAATCGTGAAAACAAGAACATGAACTTGAAAACCTTTTGTCAAAAGGGTGTTCGTTTCTCTCAATAAATGATGAAGATACGCAGGACCAAGAGTAACCATAATGTTCTTTAGAATGTCTCGAGTTGCTCTCCGAACCGATTCGAGTTTAGATTTCAGAAACGTGCAGAGTTTCATGAAAATACCAGGAAGATTGGAATCTAACATTCCCTCAGGCAATTTTTGAAGAAGCTTGACAACTGCGAGAGCAACAGGAACTCTCATTAATTCTTCCTCTTCTCTTTCATCACCAGTTCTTTTCCTGTTCACTTTGTGACTGCTTTCATGATGAGTTCTTGCAACAATTGCTCGTTGTAATTGTGGCAAAAGTACCTTCGAGATACTGAAGACAAGTCTTTTTGCCATGTAGTTAGAAAGCACTGTCTCTTTTTCCATTGCTGGTAAATCGCTTGGTTTACTAGTAGAGATTTCTTCAGTCTCTTCTTCAGGTAAATCATTGTCTACTTCTTTTTCTAAAGCTTCATCAAGATTTTCTTCTGCCTCGAGCTTATCAATATCCTCTGGATTCTCTTCATCAATCACAGGAGTTGCTTCTAAATTAGGTACAAGACTTTCCTTCAAAATCAATGACTGTTCAGCTTCTAATGCAGGTTTAATTTCCTTATACTTTGAAAGATTGAAATGAAAAGCATCCAAAATCGCCACAAGTAGCCTAACAAGCTGTCTCTGGAATTCAGACGAACCTCTCAGTTTATCTAAGTAGTGCTTTAAAATTACTTCGTACTGATGCCAAGGTAGCAATCGACAAACGGTTCCTACAGTTTCGATAGAAGCGTCCACAATACTATTTTTGTTTGCAAAATCTTCATTACACAAATAAGACGAAGCAAGAGGCAGAATAAACTGAGTTAACGTCTTTGGATTCGGTGCTTTCTGAAGTGTCTTAGCCACTGAACAGAATTTCAAAAGCGCTCGGGCTTTTCTGTGAAGCTGCAAATGTTGCATATTCTCGAAAAAGTCCACTTCAGGATCGACTTTGTTAGCTAACTGGGATAAATCTCGCAAGACTGGATGAACTTCCGAACACTCGAGAGCCATATAACCCAAAAAAGCTATGGACTGAAGTCTCAGAGTGTCATTTTTACTTTTTAAACTCTTCCTCACCATTTCCAGAATCGTATCATCTATTAAATATCTTCTATCAATCGGATTTTCTTTGTGATTCTCTGCCAATCTTTTACCTACATCTTTCAAACATTGCCCCGAACTGTCTCGAATCGCTAAATCTTTGTCAGTCTTCAAAAAGAAGAAACAATTGTGGATAACAGCAACTCCAAATTCGAGGGAGACTTCATTCTTTTCAATAAGAGAATGGATTTCCTCGAACGTTTCCAGTCTTTTCTGGTAGTCTGGCTGGTCAACCCACTTCACATCCCAGGAATTTAGAGCAGCTAATAAATTGTAATCTCGAATCATTCTTTCTCTGATATTCTCTGATGACCTGCTGGCGATAATATTGAACAACTGTAATAAGTTTCTTCTGGGAAGAACGCCAAAAATGCAACTGATCAGAGGAGTGAGGATTCTTATATGCTCTTCAGGATTCTTTACATTCTTAATGAGATTCGTAACTGTTGTGAGAAGGTCGACTATCGTTTCTTCAGATTCTCCCAAAGATGCCTTTTTAACCAAAATAGGAACAATCAGAGACAAAAGTGTATCACTCGTTGTGCTATCAGAAACAAACTCTGAAATTCTCGATAGAATAACAAGTTCTGATCTTTTGACTCCCTTATTGAACTTCTTGATCTTTTCCAATTTTCTTTTTGTGTATTCTAGAATACTCGTGACATGAGGAAGAAGAATCGCAGATCCGTAATTTATTCCCTTAGGTAAAGAAACCCAATTCATTTCCAAAATATTCGAAGCCACAGTATTCAGAGACACTATCTTTTCGTCTACTTCCATTGCATCAGGATCTTGATTTACTTTATCGTGGTCCTGAAGAGTTAACATCTTCTCGACCATTTCTAGAATCGTGTTTGCAACTGATGGATGAGTTTTAGGTCCCAATAACAAGCGCATTACGTAGACCAAAGGCGTAAAGGTCTCATCATTTTCTTTGTGTTTTACAAGCAGAGAATAATATCGAGGATTCTGACTCCAAGCCAAGAACATTTTCAATAAAGGAGTGGGGCTGTGAATACCTTCCAGAGGCAATTTTTCAAGCCAGGGGAATACCCCGATGTCAAATACTGAGTCGATTTCTGAAGTAGTCCACTTGTAATTCTCAAAATGAACAAAGAATCTTGCAAGAATGTTGATGCAACTTGACCTCACGTTTCTGATTGATGTTAAGAATCCGGAATGAACTTGATCCGATTTCTCGAGAATTCCTGTAACCTGAGCCAAAATGCAAATTAGAATTCTTAAAAGATGAGGCAGTAACTTCTCCATCATCTTTCCCCCGAACTGTTCTATCAAAATCGCAAGAAGATTTACTGCGCTTTGAAGTCTCTTTGGTGGTATGACGTCACTGAGATCGATTTTGTTTATCACATCTTCAACCACTTGTTTCAGATTGATACTTCCTTCTAATGAAATTGGAAGATGATTTTGGAAAGGCTTGAAAGCCATCTGAACAAATGTAAACATTTCCTTTTCCTCTGCACCTGCAAGAAATCGAAGAATCATCTTTCTACGGAGAATTCCACCTGCTTTACCTCCGGTTCTCATTCCGACTCTCATTGTCATTTTTGCGTAGATGATTCTCATCAAAATTGGAAGAAGACCTTCGCGATGATCTTCTTCAACCATACTGTCCTCCTTGGTTATTTTAAAACGAGTCAACTCGCTTTTTAAGTGCTTTTCGTCAACGAAATTGTTTAGATGTTCCTTGTAAGGCAGAAGATATTTGTGTTTGTAGGCAAATAGACAATTCAGAGCAGCTTTTTGAATTTCTGAATTCTTGGATGTTAGGAGATCCAAATAGATTTTGAACATCTCGGGTTCTCTGTAGAGAGATTTTGGATTTACGACGTTGCTGAAAACTTGCATCTGAGCAAGGAGAAGCTTCATCTTGTTTTTTGATTGAGGTTCTTTATTTTCAGTTTTCTTTTTACTGGTTTTCATTTTACTTGCTTTTTCTTTTTTGCCTCGATCTTCTTTCATATCTATATCTTCATTCATGTTTTCAATTTCTTTCTTATCATCCTCTTCTTTTGTCTCCTCATCCTCCTTGTCTTCCTCCTCCTCCTCCTCTTCCTCAACGTCTTCTTCTTCAACCTCTTCAGAATTCACTTCCCTCCATTTCTCAATATTACATGACTTCCCATCTTCAGTATTTGATTTAAAAACGAACTTTTCTACGAAATCTATAAACAAAACTGTCAAGTCCCGATTCTTTGTCTCTGAATAATCCGGAAAATGAACCATAGATTTCCAGAGTAAAAGTTTATAATTCTGATAGTCAACTTTTTCATCATTTATACAAATTCCATTTTCCAGAGAAGATATAACATCGCAATTAAATCTCGAATTATAAGAACTTGCAGCTTCGCTCTCCATCGTCAATTGAGAGAGAAATATTGGCCAAAATTGTGGACATTGTTTGCTTGCAAAAGTAGCTAAGATCTTGTAAACTGGTTCCCAGAGGAGTGAAAAATTCAGGTATAGATTGCCGATTAAATAATAAAGTGGCACGTCATAATAAGACGGATCTAAAGACTTCAGTGCGTGACTGTCGAAATTTAAAGCATCCAAGTGCAATAATTTATCTCTATATTTATGAACCGTAGCTGGTTCATTCTCAGCTAAGTATATAAGCTCAAAAACATCTTTTGCACTGTTTTCAGTTTCAATTTTGAGACTTGCTACATTTTTAAACAAGAAAAAGAGATGCGTTACAGTTAAACGAGTTTTTGGATTCTCAGATCCTAATTTTTCTGTCAAAAATTCGTGTAAGAACTCGAAAGTTGTATCGTTGATGATGTTATCACAGAACTGTGATTCATTTAAGTAAGTTAAACTCAAGTCTAGCGAGTTTAAAATTGTAGGTTGATCCTTGTGCTTTTTAGTTAATTCCAATAGATTAAGATTAGAAGTGACAAACTGGTAAAAGTCATCAGGGCTGAAGATGTGAACTGCAGAATCGACTGCTAGTAAAAATGTAAAGAATAGTTTATTGCATTTCTCTGAATCAGATGCTTTGATAATCTTTTTATAGAGGGGTACTACACTTTTTAATAAAGTGGATTTAAGATCCTCGTCTAAAGGACTTAAATGAGGAAGTATCAATAAAACACGGAGAGCATCTTCAGAGGGTTCATCTTCTATTGTCCGTAAGTTCTTCAGTAGAAAATCCCTATCAATAGTTTGATTCCGAACGTTCAAGTTAAACTTGCACCATTTTTGAAGCGAAATTCCATTTAGGGAAGGATGAGCTTTTTCCTTGATTATCTTCGCGAGTAAATGCAAAACTTTGCTGCTTAAATCTGGCTCAATATTCATTTTAAGTAAATGCGGTAGGACTAAAGATTCGAAGGAGGTAAAAGGAATCAATTGTTCAACGATATTCAATAACAACTCCGTATGTCGGATTGATAAAATTCTCAGCACTAGGTAACTTCCAGTTTCTTGGCTTAGATTTATACACGGAGCAAGAAGCAAAGCTGTAGAAAGTTTGAGTACTTCTTCTAAAACTTCTACGTTATTTTCTAAAGTTTTTACGAATCCCGCAAATTTCTTTGCAACTGTCACTGGATCTTTAACCATTCTTCCACCTTTATTATTGACGAGGTTGTACATGAGACGAAGAATAAGGATCATGGGATCTTCTCTTCCTGGACATTTTTGATAAGCCAAAGAATTTGCTATGAATTTATCAGACACATTTAAGAAAGAGGTCCACAAAATTTCGCACTTTTGATAGTGAATTGTGTCTAGAATGTTTTTTATAATTTCTGTTAAAACTTGAAAGAGCAGACTCTGATTTAATAACTCGTCATTTAGTGATTCGAGATAAAGGGTAAGTAAATCTTCTGCACAAGAATGGAATTGGTTTGATATCCCAGAAATGACCTCGAACAACAATCTCCCACAACCTGGGACTCCATTCTGTGTTTCTTCTAATGCGTTTAATACTAGATTTAGAAAAACCTTTTTGTCTTTTACTTTTCTAACAACGAAAGAGAAACTTTCAGCAGCGAAAGCGTTTATATAATGCGGTCGAGAGTCAGATAAAAGGGGCAGAAGTAGAATGAAAACTTTATCCACATTTCTTATTAAATATCGCCACAAGAATTTAAATAAGTAAGCTAGGGCTGTGAAAGTATACTCAAGTTGGTCAGCATCCTTGGTATGTAAAAGATCAATGATAGCCGACAAGAATTCTGGAAACTGTTCGTAGAATTCATGTAGTAAGTCTCTTGCCACTGCAACAATTAACCTGTAAGTATTATTTGAAATTAGAAAGAGGAATGTGTACTGAAATGTCTCAATATAATTGGAAATTAATTATATTTAGAGGATTATACATTTTGTATTATGAATTCAAATTACTTACTCTAAAACTGTTTGCTGGCAAAGAGGGTCTTTCAGTTTTAAATATTTCATTAGCGTATCAAGCACATGTTGCTTGCTATGTAGGAGTTGCGGTAATGTAACGATGTTTCGCAGTTCCTTTTTGAGGCAGCTATAATTTTCAGAAAGGTTAAGGAAATTCCATTTCTGAATTGCTTGATAGAAATGGGTTTCCTCATCTGTGTCGTCTTCATTTCGGTGGGAAACTCGATGGAATACATCAACATCGATTTCTGTTACTCTCACCGAAAATGGCTTGTGCTATAAAATTAATTATATAAAAATGTAGACTGAATTAATATTTTATGAATTGTTTCCAGGTTTCGTGATAGGCTAAATATTTAATAAATCAAAAAGCACAATTATAAAGAGTACATTAAGAGCTTTAGCTCATTAATAAGAACTGTAAATATTGCAGCATATAACATGAAAATACAAAAACAATCTGCTCAGTACTAAAAATTCCAATAAAATTATGCGTGCATCATCATTTAATTGTATGTAAATAGAGTTAGAACTAAAATTATAAGAACATGATGATACAGGGTATAGAATTAGAAACCTTTAGTGGAAATTGACTTACTTTAAAAGTATTAGTCTCCTTGTGACGCAAAGGTTTGTTCTTCATTTTGCTGTTTATTTAACACACGTTTTTTCCATGAATAAGTCACTCATTACTTTTTGTAAAATTAAATAAGATAAACAAGAGTTAACAGCACAAACACAGCACCAGCACCGCACTATAGGTATAATGTAATTGTAACCTACAAAAATCACATTTCAAAACCGCGTGGCTGCTTTTAAAGCTTTGTACATACAGTCATGATGCTTGCCATGATCAGGTAATATTGTGTGGACTCGGCATAAAGTTAGCATTCATACACATACATACAATGATGTGTGTATATACATATATATGCATATGTATAATGCATGGGTGCTTATCGTGTTTATTTTGAAAACGTTATTACGGGATTTTAAACAAAATTGTACTATTATTTAAACATCTTTAAGTGAAAGTGTAAGTATACACAACATTATATAGTCTGAGATTCATGGAATGTATTTTTGAGTAGTAGTTTTTTTTTAAATTCTGTGAATAAATAAACCTAACCTATATCACAAATTTTTGAAATTAATTGTTTCTTAATCAAATTTTTAATTGGAAGAAGACTTTTGTCGTAATTTCATCAACAATTTGTATTACAGAGTGTTTCTTGCATTATAAAAACACCTATTCCTAACAAAATGTCCAGTTCAGAAGAATTTACTCCAAAAGTGGAGTTCAAAAAAAAAATTCGAAAGCCGCCACTGAGGAAGAGGAGACCCTCTTTAGAGGAAGACTTTAAAGACGATGAGGATAATTCCTTAAGGTATTTACGGTACAATGTCCTAGAAAGTTCTATATTTTTTTTGGGATTTAAATTAAATTTTATGATTCATTCTAGGGAAAAACTTGAAGAGTTAAAGACCATTCAAAAGCTTCGAGAAAAGGGTCCAGGAATACAAATTGACGGTGATTATTCAGGAAAACAGATAACGTCTGAAGAGATAACGGTAAGATTTAGATGAAGATTATAATGAGTTTTTTTAAAGCAACATTTGCTAGTTTTATAGAACTGGGAGAATTTTATATTGGAATTTTTAACTGATTCAATAATGTATTTTTGTTTTTGTTCCAGGCTGATCCATTTAATGTAAAGGCGGGAGGAATGGTGAATATGGCAGCTTTAAAAAATGTAAATTTAAAGAAGGCAAATGATGCTTACGATACAGGAATAGGAACACAATTTAATGCCGAAACGAATAAACGTGACGAAGACGAAGACATGTAAGTTTATATCAATCCTACATGTAGATACTTGCTTTTTGTAAAACACTATTTCAGAACGATTTAAAATGTGTACGTAGATAATTGGACAAAAATTAATTTTTACTTTAAACTGCTCGTATTTTAAACGACACTAGAAAAGGCCTTGTATGGATGTAAATTTTTCTTTTATGTTATTAGAAACATCTCTTTTGAAACTCTGCATTAATTAATCATTTTTTAATTCTACAGGGTAAAGTACATAGAAGAGCACTTGTCTAAGAGGAAACACAGTAACAAAGATAATTCGGAAGGCACTTCAGGAAATGAGCAAGGAACCTATTGTTCACCAGAAGAAGCTGCTCTTCAAGCAGTTCCAGATCATTTACGACAAAGTTCTGCCTATAGAAGCGAGGAGATGCTTTCAAATCAAATGCTCTCTGGTATCCCTGAAGTCGATCTTGGAATAGAGTAAGTACCAAATTAAATAAGAATCACAGATTACTGTAATAATTATAACATGGTTTTTTCATTAATCTTTAAATAACCAACATAATTTTCAATTTTTCAGAGCAAAGATTAAAAACATTGAAGCGACTGAAGAAGCAAAGCTGAAACTTCTTTGGGATCGACACAGGAAAAAAGATGGGCCTTCACAATTTGTGCCTACAAACATGGCAGTCAATTTTGTCCAACACAATAGATGTAAGTACTTTCTGCCTTTAATTTAATAATAAATTAAAAAAATTCGATTAATTTTCTCTTATATTATAGTCAATATCGAAGATGCGGATGTTCAAAAAAGCAAGCAACAGCAAGAACAAAGAAAGATTGACGTTCCAAAAATGACTGCAAAGGAAAAAAGAAAAGAAGCTGAAGAGAAAGCAACGGATGATTTTCATTATGAGAAATTTAAAAAGCGATTCCGAAGATTTTAACGTTCTCTAAATAAAAAGAGAGATATCGTTTTTTTTTACGATTTCTTTGTATATTATTGTAAATATTCAGCCCTCTCATACATTAAAAATACTTTATTATATTGGATAATTACGTTACTTAAATAATTTATTTATATTCTTGTATTGTTTATTATTTACACTACGAGGCAAAATCCAATTTTTATTTAAAAAA
This sequence comes from Synergus gifuensis, assembly GCA_904066015.1. NCBI lineage: Eukaryota > Metazoa > Arthropoda > Insecta > Hymenoptera > Cynipidae > Synergus > Synergus gifuensis. The sequence goes on from CAJFCO010000444.1 coordinate 1,619,165, forward strand.
AAATATATATATATATATAGAAATATTTTATTATATATATTTTATTTAATATATATATATTTAGAAATATTTTATTGATTTTAAACCTACTTTTTAAAAATTTTTATTTAATTAGCAATGTCTAATTTAATTACTATACCGTCAGAAACGGGTATTTCCTTTCTTATATTAAGAAGCCTCAAAGGGACAAGTAGTTAAACCTATCAAGGACAGTTTAATCTATATTTGTCCCACCTATTTAATTTATATTACTACAACAACATATCTTTAATTTTAAATTGAAATTTATTCTTCCCAGTTATTCCTATTAATATTTTCACCTACTTTTAAAACACAAAAGTTGTCAAATGGAGTTAATAAAATATGTATTAAAAAAATAGAGCAAAAAAATTCATCGCTCTTATCTCAAGATTTGATCATTAATAGGCGATTCTGTAAAAATAGGCTTGGCATTCGTGACCTATGAACCACCCCATCAGCAGGGCCGTAATATTTTTCCAAGGCGCCCCTGGTTCACTTTAAATACCCTCTGAGCTCTGAATTTAAGTATTTTTCAATATCTACAATAAAGAAAAAAATTGCAGCGAATTTAAATTCAGAATTTTAAAGCTTTGTCATTTGAATCTATGCTGCTAAATATTACTCGATTTTGCTCTAAAAAATCATTTTTATCCGGAGCAGCTTTAAATTTTTTACAGCCCTGGTCATAATATGTATTCATATGTATTGCGACGCCGCTTAGCGACGCTATGTATATGCGAATGTCGAACACACTGAACACACATCTAAAAGGTTCTCATCTGTACTTTTTGTTAGCTTGCTAGTGGAATTACATAGTGGATTGCAGCTTCTATATAGTATTGAGAATCGAGTGTGGGTCTGTTTCTGAATTTTTTAAATCGGGAGTGTTGTTTTCGTTAGAGTAATGGATGCCTGTGGATTTGTTACTTGTGGTCCAAACGAGGCCCTTGTCGTTTCAGGTAAAATTTTTCTAAGTTTCCCCATATAAAACTGGCTAAAATCGTGTGTAAATAGTTGTTACGCTCTAAAATTCTGTCGTAGACACGCAATTGGGAGGAGCAACATATAGCATCTTCAATTAATTGATTCCTGGAACAAAAAAGAAAAAATCTATCAGTAATATAGCTTTTTGAATTTTCTAGGACAATTGAAATTAATTCGTATCATAAAAAGTTTTTTTAAGGTATCCTGGATTGAAAACGTTTACATGTACATGAATATCAATTCTGTCATTTTGACATGAAAAGCTTTTCGAGTAATAAAACTAGAATTTTGTCTACTTTTATTGTAAAAACCATTAATATTATTATCGTTTTTGGATTATTTTTTAAAGTTCACTCACTAAAACTATTTCTGTATTCTGATGATTCTAAACAAGCTTTCACGGTTCATAGAGTAACAAAGTTTATAATATTACGTTTTTAGTTTTTTAAATATATACACTGCAAAGTAAAATTATTTGTTATGTTCATCTCTTGTGAGTGGATGGCTTGTTTCAGTTTTGAAAACAAATTTTACATAAGAGAAATAATAGAATGCTAATTAAAAGAATATACAATTAGTTTTCCATTTTTAGAGTCGGTTTTTCCACTAGCATACAAGATGTGATTCATAAGTATGCTTGCGAGTGTAACTACAAAATAGAATTGTATTTTTCAGAGTTTGGAATACAGAATGTAAAAGTCTGAGTAGAAGAAATTAGTCTGTTTAAAATTTAAATATTCTGTATTTTAATTATAATCAACGAAACATTCAGGACCGTTTTTTCTGAAAAAGATATTTATTAATCTGATCTATTGATTGCCCAAGCTGAAAATTAAATAGTTTAATTTATAAACCTCTGCCTACAAAAATTAAAGTACTATTGCGTTTTTTAAACAGTTAACATAATTTTTTGCAGGATGCTGTTACGGCAAACCACTCTTAGTTCCTGGAGGACGAGTCTTTGTCTGGCCAATCGTCCAACAAGTTCAAAAGTTGGTTTAAAAAATATGATTAAATGATTTAAAAATATTTAAATTGTGTTTTCGAGTGAAAAATACTTTTTCCATTACAGAAGGAGCGAATACATTTTTCTGGTCGCACAAAATGTAATGAAAATAGTGTTTCAAAATTATACTAATCTTCAAAAATAAAGATAATTTGATTACTTTCAGAATTTCTTTGAATACAATGACACTACAGGTCGAAAGTCCCACTGTATATACATGTCAAGGAGTGCCGATATCAGTGACTGGAATAGCACAGGTAAAACTTGAGAAAAATTAAGAAGAAAAAAATAAACTTAAATTTTTTCAAGATAAGTCAGATAGGATGCTAATTCATTCTGTAATTATTGCTGATAGCATTTTTTACATGTACCTCGTTTCTCGTACAAATTACAATAAAATATTGATTTATCATACCTACATTTACTTTAAAAACTTGTTTATATCTACAAAAGCTAAAAATAATAGGTAATTTAATTATTCAGGCGTTTCTATGTACTTTTTAATTTAAAGTTGTTTTCTTTATTAGATCTTTTCGTGTACATATATGTACTTAAAACAATGGAAGACTATATATGAAGTACTCTCAATTTATTGTCTGAAAGATAAATATGTTTTACAGGTGAAGATCCAAGGTCAAAATGAAGAAATGCTTTCAACAGCATGTGAACAATTTCTTGGGAAATCTCAGGATGAGATTCATAATATAGCATTGGTCACTTTAGAGGGACACCAAAGAGCAATAATGGGAAGCATGACTGTAGAGGTATTAATTTCTGGATTATAATTACAGACTTCGAACTTGGATTTATGGAAATATTGTAAATCACCATTTCTTTGTTTAGGAAATCTACAAGGATCGCAAGAAATTCAGTAAAGAAGTTTTCGAAGTGGCCAGCAGTGACCTTGTGAACATGGGAATTACAGTGGTTTCGTATACACTGAAAGATATTCGAGACGAGGAAGTAGGTTTCTTTATTTTACTGCATTCTAAATTGATCGTCTGCATAGTAATTGAAAGTCACAATCTTTGTAATAGAATAGAAATCAGTGTTGGTATCTAGATATTTGAGAATGATTTGTTTTTTTTTTTATTTTTTTGAGAATCGCAAAGTCTCTATGGAAAATTCTACCAGACCTAGTTACATTCATTTATTTTATCATACAAAACACATTTTGATACAATTATACAATTAGTTTGTTTTGCTACTTACAGGGTTCGAAGGTACGTTCACTTATTTTATTTTTCAATAAAAGTATCTACTTCCAAAACCCTGCCAAAACTCCTATTTGCGGCAAGAATTATAGACTGTAAAACAGGATGTTTTACAAAGAAGAATTTTTAAAGCGGTTCTACTTCTTTTGTAGCGAGACACTTTTATTGCACGTTTTTGCACATGATTTTATAGTTGTAATTTAATGTTATCAAGAAAAAAGCTGCGCTATGTGAATTAAGGCACAAGGCACAATTTTACACGGAAAACTCGATGTATTTTTAATTTTAATTGAGTGTATTAATTTTAGTGACTCATCCTGATCCAATCCGAACCTTATAAAATCAATGATCCAAAAGAAAATCAAATCCAGAAAAATGCAGACCTCACTCCGCATAAAATATTCCAAATCAAATTGAATCCCATTCCCAAAAGCCTTTTTGGGTGTTGGTTTAATATTTTCAAAAGTAAAATTCGAAACTAACTTTTTATGAGAAATATTTTACTTTTAGGGTTATTTAAAAGCCCTCGGTATGGCTCGAACAGCTGAAGTGAAAAGAGATGCTAGAATTGGAGAAGCAGAAGCTCGTCGCGATGCCCAAATTCGAGAAGCAATTGCAGAAGAGCAAAGAATGGCAGCCCGCTTCCTCAATGATACTGAAATTGCTAAAGCTCAGAGAGATTTTGAATTGAAGAAAGCTGCTTACGACGTGGAAGTCCAAACCAAAGTGAGAAGAATTATCTATTTTTATTTTTATTTTTAACTTTTGAAACTCTCTTGAGTTTTGTTTTTAACTGCGATTTTTCCATTTAATAGAAAGCTGAAGCTGAAATGGCTTTCGAGCTTCAAGCAGCGAAGACTAAACAAAGAATCATGGAAGAGCAAATGCAAGTTAAAGTTGTAGAACGCAGTCAAGAAATTGCTGTTGCTGAACAGGAAATGTTGCGTCGTACGAAAGAATTGGATGCTACTGTTCGTCGTCCTGCTGATGCTGAGAAATACAGGTAATTTAGGATTTTTTGAGAGAAACTGAAATATATTAAATTGCTCAGTACTAATATGCGCATATTTTCTATAAAGATTAGAGAAAATGGCTGAAGCTAATCGTCTCCGACAAGTAATGGAAGCAGAGGCTGAAGCTGAAGCAATTAAAATTCGAGGTGATGCTGAGGCTTTTGCTATTGATGCTAAAGCAAAGGCTGAAGCTGAACAGATGTCAAAGAAGGCAGCTGCTATGAACGAGTATAAGAATGCTGCTATGATTGATATGATGCTTGAAATGCTACCTAAGGTACCCCAAATATTATTGATTATTTATAAAAATTTTCTTCCAGAATCAAAACATTTTCAGATTTTTCTTTTAATACACGATTAACTTCAGGTTGCCGCTGAAGTAGCCGCACCACTTTCCCAGGCGAAGAAAATCACAATGGTTTCAAGTGGAAATGGTACCATCGGAGCGGAAAAGCTAACAGAGGAAGTTCTAAATATTGTGAATCGTGTTCCTGAGCTCGTCAAAAATTTGACTGGTGTAGACATCGCGAAAGTACGTTCTATGAAAGTTCAATGACTTTGCTAATTTAAAATTGCTTTGTAGAGTGGCGCTCCTAGACTTTTGTAAAAATCCTTCAATTTTCTTTTCTAGTCGGTTCATGCAGCGTAAGGGAGCGAAGCCACAATTTCTTCAAAAGTTTATGAGCTTCAAAATGTCTAATAATACACATGAAGATGAAAAATCATCATCATGTCTAATGAATCTGCTATCTCGTCTTAAGATAAGTTTTATAAGTTTTACAACTTTTTCGAAGATGATACTATTGACTATTTTAATGCAACATTCAAACATTTTTACTGCCAATTAATTCGTCATTTTTGTCCACTCCAGAGACAAAATACAGTTTCTGGAAATTTGCATAGACGTTAATATTGATCTCTAAAGAAGAGAAAAAAATCCTCGCACAAGAGTGGATTCTTTCAATTTTTCTATTTGCTTATGGCAGTTAGTGTACGTGATTTTACCATTTTATTGTAGACGATATAGCTTTCATTTAATATCGTGTCATCTTTTTGTATTTTTCAACTAATTTATACAAATTGTGTGTAGATTTTTTCTAAAGATAAATTCTATAGCTTTATTCTAAATTATTTCCAAATATTGATTTTACATATTGATTCTCAAAATTCTAACTTTTTTTTTTTAAAATAAAAGTTCGAAGATAGAAATGTGCATTTTTATCGAATGTAACTCATAAGGGAAGTTATGCATTTAAGGTAAATTTTTGAGGAAAAAATAGGAGAAACAGAACGGGTAAAATCGTTCGCGATAAAATGATCGAAGAAAAATTTACGAAATTCTTTAGGAATAATTTAATCTGCGTAAATGATTCATACCACGATGTGCCGAATGACATTCCTCTGAGTATTCTGTGACACTGTGTACCTTCTTAAATCTAAATCTTTACCAATAAGTGTTTAGCAATGAAAGTACCAAGTGTGTATTACCCAAGTGTGTCGGTGTCCAAAATACGTCTCTAGTCTCCAAAAATCATACATACCTTCGGTTATATTTTTTCTATTCGACAAATAAACTACTGTATTTTTCCCTTATAATAAGATAATAATAGAGTAATGTGCAAAGCAGTCAGCCAAAAAGGTGTAGATGTAACTAGTCCGCTAAACTCAATCGTGAACTTATTAAGTATTTGTAAGTCCAGTGAAGAGCCTTACATTATAGCGAAGAAAAGTTCAAGTTTGAAGAAAAAATAAAGCAACTATATGAAAAAGAATGTAGTTTTTTTATTTTAGCAAGTGTGCAATGGTGTGAAAATAAAAATAAGTATGTAATTAAAATGAAACAAATGAGTCCCTAAAATTGTTTGAGCGCTTCACTTCAATTCAATCTAATTAAGCGTTTCGTTTTGATAATTAGTTTTGATACGAAAATTGAATTCCTAATTGAAACAAAGCAAGTGAGTCTCTTCGGAATGATTCAAATTTTTTTTTTATCTTGTTAACAATACTATGGTTTCTATTCTGACAATGTTCAGAAACTCTAATTAGCGAGAATTTAATCGCAACTTTAGAATCAAGAATTTGTAACCTCGCGTTTTTGAAGTACTAACAACATGGATAATTACAAATCGTTCTTAGTAGACTTTATGGCAGGAGGAATTTCTGCTGCAATTTCAAAAACCGCAGTAGCACCTATTGAAAGAGTAAAAATACTTCTTCAAGTGCAAGAAACATCAAAACATATAAAACCTGAACAACGATACAAAGGTGAATAAACTTTTTTGAAAGCCTTAAAATTTTTTAATATGTATATTTTAAATTATTATAGGAATTATTGATGTTTTGATACGAGTACCTAAAGAAACAGGCTTCTTCAGTTTATGGAGGGGAAACCTAGCCAACGTGATCCGATATTTTCCTACTCAGGCTTTAAATTTTGCTTTCAAGGACAAATTCAAACAAATTTTTTTAGAAGGTGTATCAAAAGATGATTTTTGGAAACAGTTTGCTGGAAATTTAGGTGCTGGAGGTGCTGCTGGGGCATCTTCTTTACTTTTCGTGTATCCTCTCGATTATGCACGAACTAGGTATTATATAATTGCCTTTTAAAATATTTACATTTTAAAAATAATTATTTTTAACGAAAGGGAATTTTCTTAGATTAGCAGCAGATATTGGAAAAGGAACAGGCAGAGAATTCAATGGAATGTTTGACTGTCTAGCAAAAACTCTTAAAACCGATGGACCAATCGGTATGTACCGAGGATTTATCGTCAGTGTTCAAGGGATAATAATATACAGAGCAGCGTATTTTGGATTTTACGATACGACAAAAGGACTTTTACCCAATCCTAAACAGACACCCCTTATAATAAATTTCCTTATTGCCGAGGTATTAAACACTATCTAGATAATTAAGAAAATTAAATTCTTATCTAAATGTGTGAATAAGTAATTTGCATAATTCAGACAGTGACGACAATTGCGGGGATTATTTCTTATCCATTCGACACAGTCAGGAGACGAATGATGATGCAATCGAACAGAGCTAAGACAGAAATGATGTATAAAAATACATTCGATTGTTGGGTGCAAACGTTAAAACAAGAAGGTCCTACAGCATTTTTCAAAGGAGCTTTTTCGAATATTTTACGAGGAACTGGAGGTGCTTTGGTATTAATTTTTTACGATGTAGCCAAAGATATGATTGAAAAAGCTATAACCGACTAAATGTTATTTTTGTAACTTAGAAGCAGAGATAAAGTTGTACCTGAGTACTTGATTTTAATCATCATAAGTATTTTCAAAGGTTGTGTTTAAGATATTTAAAAAAATTAAAGAGATTCGATATAGACATCTAAATTTATTTTCAAATAAGGTTGGATTAAAAAATATATATATTATACATTTACAAACTAAATTAACAAACTTGATACTTGCAGTATACGTATAAATGAGAGAAGATAGAAGATTTTAAATCTTTTGAGACTGTGAGATGTATTTGTTTTTTCTTTGTGCAATCTCTGCAATTTCAATTTAGCATTGTATGCCTATCATAAATGTTACGTCTCTGTTCTCGAACTTGTCGTTTCCACTTGTCTTGCTGGTGTCCAACGCGATTTAGAACGTTTCCTCTGACGCCCATTGGATGAGACATTCCAGGTGCCGATGTGTCGTCCTGTAGAAAATTTATATAATGTAGACTAGGCTATTGATAATTATAAAAGTATAGTTTACATTTAGGATTCTTTCATTTCAAATAAGAGAAGAGAAAAATAATTTATGCTAATAAATATGATAATTATGATGGATGCAAAGTACCTCTTCGTTGTTATGTTCAAGATAACCAGCTCCAGCTTTGTGTAATCTTTTGTTAAGTAGTGGATCCAAGCAAATCAAGAACAACATATAAATGACCAGTAACGATATTACCCATATTACAATGATCACGACGAACTAAAACATACATAAATTTCATTTTTAATGAGATACTTAAGAGATTCTAATGTTTACTTTTCGATTTCAAGAATATTTCATAATATTTCTTCATATTGAAGAATAATTTCAAGTATATACATATTTAAAAAGTTTTACTAAAATTTTAACTATAATAAAATAAATAATGCGATGAAGTTTCTTACCTTAATAATAGCAGTATTTCTATTTTCATATTTACAATCACACCTAGGACAAAATATTTGTGCCTTATCTTTGATTTCTTTTCCAAGATGTGGCAAAACAGCTCCTTCGCAAGTGCTGAATAAAAAAAATACGGAAAGATTTACATAATTATTGTCGTTTGATTAATTGAAAACCCCTAATGAAAAATGATTTACTGTTTACCATTGCAAAGGTGGAACATTTGAAATAAAATTCAGACGATCTTTCGAAGACTGTGTGGTATTAATGACAGACGAGAGACTTGGACAGATGCATTTGCATCTTATATCGTCGTAAGACTGGGCCTAAAAATAATAAAATCACATGACAAAGACGAGATTCCAATTATATTAAATAGTACAACAATTAATAATCTGTCAAAGTTCTACCTACCTTGCATTGTGTGATCAAAATGAGGACCACAGGAGCCAAAAAAAGCAAATTCTTCCACATTTTTTTCTAGTCACGTAATAATAAATAAAGATTTTTCACGTGCCACAAATTGGCCACTATTTTTCCGCCTTACCACTTGTTACATTGATTTAAAAATACACAAGTGAAGGATTCCATATTACGAGCGGCCATATTTATTTAACAGATGTTTTTGACAGATGTCTTACGGCAGAGGGCAGCAAACGACAAAACCAGTAGCGTAACTATTAGGCACTACATATTAGTTTAACTGAATTTAGGAAAAATTAATACTTTAGAATAGAATATGAGAATTCGGAAATATTTTAATGAGCAGCAATTTGAAGTTTCACAAATAAGTATAATTGGATACATCCTAGTTCTTTTTTTTCTTTTTTTTTTTGTTTTGCTGCTGTCAAATTTTTTAGGGACTGTAATCACTGTAATGAACCAGAATCTATTTCTCTAGTTACACTGCTGAAACATGTGCAGAATACATTAGAGAATAGAGTCTCTAAAGTAACAGGAGTAAAAGTCATGAAGACAATAAAAGACGCCATATTTGGCGCGATTTTTAAAAATGATCTTTTAATAAGTGAATTTAAATCATTTTTCCTCAATCGATCAATATTTCTCCTTTATTTGAAGAGAATCTGTATCAATATTTGCAACTAAAAGATTCTAAATTTAATTGTGAAAGGTAACATTTAATTTGTAATAAGCAAAAATGGCGCTCTTTTGAATCATATTTTTCTCTATCGCCGAAGCTACTTTATGTGTCGAGATGACTTCACTTGATGAAAATCAAAAATAAATAACCACAAGTGTCAGATACTGTGGCGCCGCGCCGTTCTTTAGACGTCTTTTCGTTCAAGAGTGAAAATCCCCTTCTTCGCTTTACTATCCTCTTTTTTTTATTTATAAAAATAAAAAACAATGTTCAGGAAGCTTTTATAATCTGATCCTTTGTTTGATAAAAGTGAGTGTATTTACATTTATGACTCAGTGCATTCTAAATGCCATTGTAATTTTCAATTATTTTAAACTTTCTTTGTTTTTGTAATCACGGGCAGTATTTGTTTTTAAAAAACAAAGTTAAGTCTCTTTTCTAATTGCTAAAAAATTGAAGAAATAAACCGCAGATTTAAATATCAGGTAAGTAATAAATGAAGCAATATTGTTTACGGATCATTTTTTCTTTTACTCTTTTTAAAAATATTATTTTATATTATCATTTTTGGATAGTAACAAACCTATTGTTTAATTTCAATTGAATTTTAATTATTATAATCGATTGTAATTGGTGGTTTTAGATAATATTTGAATGAAACGTATTTAATATAAAAGGCGGGAAAATTGTAATAAGTTCATAATTTTGAATATGAATTAAGTGGATCAGAAATTTAATACTCTGTATTTCAAATTTTATTATTCTAAATTTGATTTCACATGTTTAAATCATAATTTAAATTAGAATTGCAAATTTGAAGTCAATTTTAATTTTAATTAAATGTTGAATTAAATAATTTTGTTTGATAACAGCTAAATATGGCATTGATGAATTAGTTTGCAGTATCTGTAGAGTTCTGTTTTTCAGATGCCCCATTTTTGCCCAAATATAAATGAAAGAAAAATGCTTCTGGCTAAGTAAGACTCATAACTTTCGTCATCTTTGAAGTATTTTTTTTTACTTTTTCCATCAAAACGTTGAAAAGAATTTTGGTCAAGAATTAAGTTATTTTAAAATTAGGTGTAGAAATAAAAATAAATTAAAAAATCTACCAATAAAACTTAATTGGTTTATCCTCGAATTTATTTGGCTAAAATAGATTTGCATTTTACAAATATTGAAAATTCCCTTTATAGATGCTTTACATTTTTTCACGTATAAATCTTCATTTTTTTCTGACCCAGATTACAAATAATAGAAAACTCAGTTTATTATATTATTGAATATGGAACTGAGCACGAATAATCTATATGCTACTAGCACCATAAAAAGTCCCTCATAAATTAAATTCAGTAACGGTGGATATTATTATGTATATTCGAATCATCTTTTAATTATATGTATTGTTTAATGCATGCATCAAATAATATTCAACGATTGAAAATAGTGGTATTTTGTTTTTAGAAAATTTATAGAAGTGCAAAGATTGGAAAAAGGGATTGCAAGTCGTGGAAATCATGCTAGCCGTTCGGAACTATTTTCGAAGGCCAATCGACGAACCGGAAAAAAATGAGGTAATTACTAACGATAGAATTACCTTCAAGTTAAGAAGCTCAGAAACAAGAAGAACTTTCAACTCTACTTGCATAATTTAAACAACCGCTATCTTAAGCACTTGGTTAATCTTAAACAATATTAATCCTTCTAAATTTGCCTTACAATTGAACCGCCGCATCATAAAAGAGGGTATATCATTTTTTAATCGGAGTGCAAATGGATCCACAATGTAAAAATTACAAATTAAAAATTAAAAAATAAAAAATATTGTTGATATTAAGCAAGCAATGGAATTGCTGGAAATAAATTCCCAAAAGTTAGAGTTCAAACAAAATTTCAAAGGGAGTGAAAAGCCATTGTGCTCGGATCAAAAAATAAAAACTGAAAATAAAGATTAATTTTTTTTTTTGGAAAACTGATGAAAAAATATTTCTTTACAGATAAGAGGATTCAAAGTAATAAATGCATCGCGAACGAGAAAAGTTGGAATTGCATGCCGCAGTTTCGAGGAGCTTAAGGAAAAGGCTTGTGCTAAATTAAAAGTAAGAGTCGTTTAATGATTAATTTTCCATTAATGTAATTTTTTTTAAGAGTAAAAGATCCCAGATAACACCTATTTGAACTGAATTATCAGATTATGAAGAGCTTTTCATGTTTTTTTAAGGGTGTCAATTATTTTTCTGAAAAGAATCAGAGGGTATTTTTAAGAGTTCACTCTTTTTTTTATAAATTGATGAGTTTTGTAATTTTCCATTAGATTGTTCAATCAAATTAGACTAATTATCCTTCTATTAATGAAGTAGTAGCTTCAAGTAAAATTAGGTCTATTAAATTAAGCTTCCTATTAAAATCTTGCATCCAAGCTTTGATTGTGACCTTAGAGCAGATCATTTTGGCCTTCAGCTAGGTGCTAGGTGCTTTATCGAACCGCGTTGGCCGGGTTGCCTCGTGCGAGGCCAGGGACACCGGCTAGGCAACCCGGCATGCCTCCGTTTTCAATGTCACGGTCACGAGATCCTTTGAGGTCAAAGTCGTATTTCAATATCACCCTTTTTTAGTCTCTCGTCCTTCCGATAAAGCTGGATAAAGTCAACAATAACGACTTTTTTCCAATATCACAGTTGACAGAATCGATGCAATCTCACAGTCAATACAAACGTTAAATAAAAGTTTTTAGACCGAGATAATTATAATTATAGTTTATGTAGAAAAATACTGCTATATAAATTTTTGTAAAGTACAAAAATATTTCAAAAGAATCTCTAAATTTAATTTACCATTTATCGAATTGCTTTTCGACCTTTGATCATTTTGATTTACAAAAAATATTTTTTAAAATTAAAATGTTGAACGTAAGTAAAAATTTTTTACGTATTTTTGCTCATCAGAATCTTGGAGATAATTTTAGTGAATTGCAGGGCAGAAACGTACCTGAAACAGAAAAGACAAAATTTATTAGAAAAATGTTAATAAGTTGAGCTAATGAAATTTATGAATTTCTAGATTACAGGAAAGCTGGAAAATATCAGCGTTTTCCTGCTGGACGGATCTGAGATAGACGAAGAATATTTCTTAACTTTAAAGGCGCAAACAACAATAATCGTGCAGAAGCCAGGAGAAAAAGTGAAAACTGGTCAGTAGAAAGGGACCTTCGTATTAATAAAAATACTTGTAAACCTAGATTCATTTTAATTATATATATTTTTCTGAATACTTGCGGATGTCGACCAATTTAATTTAATCAATTTAATCACTTTTTAGATGCAGATTTGCTGTATGAAACACTGAGAAGAGTAAACATTGAGTTTCTCACGACAGGCGATGAGATAAGAAAGTTTCTCTCTGACAATCTTAAAGCAAAGATTGCAATTTTAAATAGTATTTTAAATAGGGATGATTCAAAGACTCATTTAAGTTCCCGTATTGATCATCCAGAATGGTTCCAAGGGATTGGTCCCAGCTTTACCTCTAAAGTACGTATCTTTAAATCTTAAAACTCTTTAAAAAAAAAAAACAAAAAAAAAATGGTGAAATCGTTACAAATTTTTAAAAATTCCTCTATAAGCGACGTATTTCATAGACATATTCCTAATTATAAATTTTATTTGACAGGAAGCTTACATGCATCGAAGATGTCAGGACAGAATGCGAGGCTACCTTTTCAAGGCCGAGGAACAAATTAAATCATCAGAAATTTTTACGAACAATCGAAGAGCCAGACAGAATTTATTGCGAGCAATCGCCTTTTTCAGGTTGCAACTCAAGGAAGATCATTACAATGGTCACTACTTTGATAGAAGCAAAGTTTATAAAATCGAGTGTAATAAAAGCGAAAATGAAAATGAGACCGAGGAAGTTGACAGTTCCTATAATTCCTGCTACGACCACTGTCCCTGTAGATTGAACCCCACCGATTACCTCAGCCTCTTTGAGGTAGAACCCGATCAAGTAGATGCTAAAAGGATAAAACAGGTCGACGAAGAGGATCTTCAGTGGTACTATAAAATTATTCCAAGCAAGGAAAGAAAGTTGATCACTCTCTGCGATCAAAAAGGCGAATTTAAATGCGATGGAGTTTGGAATAAGGATAAATGCTTGTACGAAGGAAAACATACTATCAATCCTTACAGATCTAAAGAGGAAGTTATACTTTTCTCTACTTGGAATCTTGACCACAGGTGTGAAATTTATTTACCTAATGATCATTCAAATAGTTAGTAAAATATATATTTTTTTATCACTTACGTAATTGAAAAAATTGATTCCAGAATTGAGCGATCAAGAACTTTGGTACCACAGTTGTTGAAACTATCTGAAGAAGGAACTTTAGAAGAAAAAGATGTTGTCGAAATTTACGAAAACCTCTTCACAATAAAAAATTTAAGGCTCGTGCACATTGTGTGTCACGACAAAGGTGCGCACAAATAAATTAAATATATCAGAAAATACGTTACGTAAACTTAACTTAAAACTATGAGGGAACTCAAGACAGAAATTATAAATAATCAAGATAACTATAAATTAATTTAGTTAGAATGACAATTCTACCTTGTCATTCTAACTAAATTAATTTATAGTTATCTATTTTTATTTTTAGATTTTAATAGAAGTGGGTAGCACTTACTCCCGGAATGATGTATATAGAGTGCATAAATATAATATAAAATACGTAAAGCATATTCGAAAATAATTAAGATAACTAAAAAATTAATTAGAAAAAAAAGAGCAAAAATAACTGAGGTAATCAAGCTTGAATTTGTTTGGACAATGATTTATGATATAAGCGATTCGTGATCAATTTTTAAAGTTTAACGATTTTCAAAGTTGCAATTGAAAATAATTGTTTTTTATGACCAAAATATTTTAATGTTACTTTAATTTAAAATGAAGGGCTGTGCTCGACTCGACAGTTTTAGGTATAAGTACTAAAGATCCTATGACCCATTAATATCATTAATTGAAACATATGTTTTATATCTTAACAGGTGAATACAATCTAATCATAATTAAAAATTATTGGAACTTCATAAATTTGAGAATTTGATACGTTAATTTGCAAAAATAAAGAATAAATAGTTTAACAATAATATAGATTTTAAAAAAAGTTTAACAAATTTCTACGAATATTTTATACATACAATATGCGTCGACAGAGTCATCTTAAAAAAATTAAAGTGGATTAACGATTATGAAACCTCTTTACTATCGAGTCGATTATAGAAAAGAGAAATTTTGCGATTAATTTATTCCCCAGTTTCTTAATTTAAAGAAGCTTGCTTGAAGCTAAAATTCAACTTGAAAAAAAAACGTTTAGCATCGAAGAATTAGAAATAGATTGCTTTAGGGGGTCTTAAAAAAGTAGTCATTTTAAGTTCTGATATTTATGCGACGATCATTTACAAGCTGTTATATTTTAAATTGGTGCTCATTTTGTGAGCACAAAGTGCACTTAAATTGCAAAAATGATGAGTCACGGAAAAGATACGACTAGAGATTTTATTTTAACGAGAACGATCGCGCGCTTGAGCGCGCGTGTTTCGTATTTGAAATATTTTACGTCATATTTTACGTCATTAGGCTTACTGCTCACTTCATGGGTAACCAGGCGTTACGCATGAAGTTAGCCGAAATGCATGTCCTTTTTAGAATAGGATAATTACAATTTAATTATCTAAAAATTTAACTTGCGAGAATGTTGAAGCTGTTGAATGTTGTAAAGATTTAAACATAGCGATTAATTTATTTTTATCAATATTTCGTACTCTGGACTACATTAAAAACAGGGTTGAATTACATCTTAAGATGAAAAAAATAAACACGACCAATAATTATTGTATTCTTCATAACAAAAAAATAAATAAATAAATAAATAAAAAATCCAGTCCAATTTGTTTTTAAGATAACAAAGTTAATCAATTCTGCAATCAAATTAACGAATTTTGAAATGTAGTAAAATAGTAGATACAATTTGACTATTACAATTAAATTATGAGCTAGGATTAACAAATATAGGAATCACTGTAAAATGCAACTACACTAAAGGATTTGAATTTGGATAAGACTATTCTAAGTAAAAACTGTAATTTCGTTTGTATTATTAGTTTGTACAAGGGCATGTGGTAATTACCGAAAGAGGAAATTTAGTTTCCCCAACTTTACGCTCGCATTAATAAATATTTAATTTTTATTATTGCAAGCGTAAAGTTGGGGAAAATAAATTGCTCTTATGGTAAAGTATCACATGCCCTTAATAATACTAATTTAAATTTTAATAGGTCAGAGTTTTCTTAAAAAAGTGTGATATATTTTTTAGATATTTCGAAAGTGTTTTAATGCAAGTAATGCAAAAAGAGATGATGATGTATTTATCTAGAGGAATTCTCAAGACGCCCCAATATTAAAGACCCTCCCTTAATTGACACGAATTAAATCGTTGTTTGTAGCCTTTGTGCATATTTTTAACTTGTACTTGTGAATGAGACACGTATATTAATATGAACAACTTAATAGGCCACTTAACTTTAACGGGACGGCCAATTACCGATTAGCGACGTTCCGTTTTGTCCTCACAGCAGTTGTTGCTTGAGAATTTGCTACTTTATAGTTATTAAAGTTATTAAAATTAGTTAGTTTTCAAAGAAAGTTAATATCAAAGCAGAAAACAGGAAATGACCATGTTGATGTTTGACTGAAAAGTATATTTCAGTTGCATATATAGTTAAAAGAAAAGTATAAGCAATTGTAAAATAATTTGAAATTATTGTTATTATTTGCAATAACATAAAACATAGTACAACCATTGATTATAGAAATTGGAAATTATGTAACCTTCGGAAAATTTGTAGATTTTAGAATTGTTAGATTTTTTTTGTTTTAGACTAAAACATGGTATGAACAATATAGGTGCTCAATGCTCACATACAAGCATGAGTGAAATATTTTCTATAGAATACATCTCAGGTACTTCAAGTTACATATACGACAGAAAAGAATTTATTTTTAAATTTATAAAATTCCTTTTTCGCAATTTCCTGTAATACTGTGAAATACCAGCACTACACGTAGAATTTTAGAATAGATTTAAAAATTAGCGTAAGTTAGTAGAATTGTAAAATATGTTTTTACTTTACTATTTTAATTGTAATATTCATTATATACTTTGTTTAGTAACGAAATTTTATTTGAAGCAATTATTTCAAAATGAATATCGTTCTATGTACATACAACTAAAATTAATGTTGTAGAATTACTTTAAAAAATAATTAAAAACGTAGTGAATGATGAGAATAAATTTAATTTATATTAGTTTTCATGGAATTTAATTTTGAGCTACTTATAAGAGGTGAAGTGATGTTCCAGATTCGCCTTTTTGTAGAAATTTAATTTGCTGAAGAAGAAGTATTACAAATAACGGTTAAAAAAAGAACAGCTGTGAGAATAAAAGGGGGTTTACAACTATAGGAATTCGGCAATACGGACCTCGATTTATTTGCTCATCTAAGTGATTTTCCATTTCACGAGCCACTGAACTCTATCCATAGAATATCCCTCCTGGGAGCAAATTATCAGGCAATATGTTACAAATATTGTATTTGGACATTCAAAAAATTCATGCTTGGTGTAAAAAATCGACATAGGCTATATTGATTATTTTCTTTCTAAAAAAATAAATTAGGCAAAAAAAAATTATTTGTTTTTTAAATTCTATAATCGTGCATTTTAAACGTTAATGGGAGATTATTTATTCTGAATATTGATTCTTGATATTTCAATCAGTCGACTCTCATTAAATAATTAAATGATTAAAACATGTAAACGGAAACGAATTAAACGAATTTAAACACCCCCTTTATGGGACAATAATATACGGCCAACAAATTTCAACACCCCCTTTACGTGACAATAATATACGGCCAAAAAATTCCAACACCCCCTTTACGTGACGATAATATACGACCAACAAATTCCAACACCCTCTTTACGTGACAGTTATATACGGCTAAAAAATTCCAACACCCCTTTACCTGACATTAATATACGGCCAACAAATTCCAACACCCCCTTTACGTGACAATAATATATGGCTAAAAAATTTCAACACCCCCTTTATCCTGGCTTTAAATACTAAGATAAATTGTTTTAAAAATATGGGAAATTATCTTTGAATAATGCATAGTATTTGAATATAAGTGAAATTTCCCGATACAGAACAGTATTTTGCAATAAAATAATTATTTTCAAAACCTATCGTTACGTAACCTATCGTTCGTTTTAACGACTGACTTGGAGTTGTAATACATGGAAATATATTTCCCTGGCCGCTAGAACCTGGCCGCCAGTTTTAGCGTCATTTATTACTTTCAGACAGTAACGTGTCAAACACTGTTAATTATATTCCCTTAATGATATTATCCAGATTTCGTTTCCCTATATACGTAACAGATAGGATTGTACAGGATCAATTACTGCCGAATAATTATCAGTCTATTAATATTATGATAAATATAAGTATATCAGAACATATGCATTTGAACAATTTGGAAATGAAAATTGACAGCTGTGGATTTGAGAAAATTACAATTATGAAAGCGATTCCAAGTTCCATATTTAAGTGTGTCAGGATATTGAATTTTAATTTTTTTTTTCATCTTTCGAACTGTCAATTCTTCCGACAATAAATTTTCCATTTCCGTAGTATTAAGTATATTTTCCGTGCGAAAAATGTCGAAATAAAATGTCTATCACTAATGTAGATAATGTTTTTTCCATTCTACAAAAATTAAAACGATCAAAGCAGTACATATTTGGAAAATTCCCCAGTCATTATTTTCCAGCAGCAAATTCTATAAAATCCCTTAAAATCCATAAAAAAAAGTCTTCTGATACCTTAAAATTCTACAAACTTCGTTAAAATTCCAGGAAAACGTTTGTTTCTAAAAATCCACGATAGTCTTTAAAATTCCTTTAAAAAAAAATCTGTTTGAAATCCGTGAAATCTTAAAATCTTGCGTACACTCAAAACTCGAGTGATCAACCCCTCGTCTAGTAAGTTACATATCAAATGATTGAAAAAGCATTTGGCGGAAGAAGAGTTACGCCCCGCGTATGGAATAATTGGATTCGGCGGTTTGAAACGAGGGTCTGCTACAAGCACATACTTCATCCACTCCGGGGATTGATTATCGTTCGGGGGTGATTCGGGTCTTGCAATACGCCTCCATAAGATCTAATACATAGATCTCACCCTCATCCGAAGAGCGAACCTTACCCCGCGAAATGACCGAAATTTATTTCGTATGGCGCTGCTACTCGAGAGAGGGATTACAGCAGACACACATGTTACACGCCCGCACATCGAAATACTCTTATGTACATCTGCGAAATGTGAGTAAAAATCGCACCCATATATATATAAATAAGTAGATTCATGCATACGGCTAATTCTCCACAAACATCATACCGTCCACTTTCTGTTCCCCTATAGTGACATTTATAAAGCAAATGTAATCTTTATAACTTTCGTTTCATCCACCCCCTCCTTTTACTTTTTCTTTAACATGTGGGCGACTGTAACTTTTCACTTTCACTTCCACTTTTTGGTTTTCAACTTTTCGTTTTTCATTTTTGCCAAATGGCAAGTACACCTGAATGTCAATTTTGACGTTTTAAACGTCACTGACGTATTTATTTTTTAATCGTCGTTTTCGTGAAAAACTTGAATAACGACGGATAAAAAATAAATACGCGAATCGATTACAATTCGTAAGTGACGTTTAAGACGTCAAAATTGACATTCACGTGTATATTTGGAAAAAGTGAAAGTGAAAAGTTACATAATCACAAATCAGTAAATTTTAAAGTTATAAGTAACTATAACTGTTACTTATCCTAACAAATACGAAATTTCTACATGTATAGGTCTTGCATATATAGTTTGCAGATATGGATATCCATATTGCAGGGGCGCGCATAGAGTGTATATATATAATAATATATATATATGTATGTTCGGAGGATAACGAATGGCGAAGGGGTGGGTGAGGATTGGGGGAAAGACGGAACGGCACAATGGGAAATAATATACGAGGCGTCCTTTCTATTAGAACCATTTTTCAGAAAGCCCTTCTACCTGGCTCGGCTCTTTCCTTAATATCCAACCTCTCTTCACCTTAACACCAAAAAGTAGAGGGCGGAGGCACCAGAATATATATGAAAGGAACACCCGAGTGTCTGCGAGCTGCTATCTCGGGTTCGACGACATTCGAGACGCGTTGCGGTTCCTGCTTTTCAAAGCTTCCCCTTTTTTTATTTATATAATAACAGGCACAACTATGTGTGAGGAGCTCATGCAGGCACCGTTTAAGAGCTTTCCATCGTTTGTCCGCTAACTTTTTTTATCCTCTTGCCTTGTTGAAGGCGACATTCGATCTCTGATACACTTCTTTTGACGCAGCAAAAAGGAGCGTGGGTCAGTAAATATCGAGTCGGAAAATTGTAATTTGATTAGATACTTTTATGTACCAGGGAAGCACACTTTGTATTATTATGTTATTTGTAAGGTGGTTTTTTTTTACGTCTTTCTTGCAATTCGATGCACTTGAATTTTAAATGTACGAAATGTCTCGAAAATCTCGCATACATTGTTGTTGCAAACTTGATTGGTTTTTGAATGACTTGAAGTTGAAAGAAAAAAAAAACTAATGGCGCAAAAAAATTTCAGGAAAATCTTGGAAATACCTTAAAATTCGTTAAGATTTCTTAAAACTTCCAAAAGCCTCTTGAAATCCCTTAAAAATCCACAAAAACGATTAAAATCATAAATGTCTTGAAATCCAAGTTAAAACTCGTAAAAAGTTTTACAAAATCCTAAAAACCTCTTGGAATTTCTTAACATTTAAAATTTCTTTAAAAAAATTAGAGAAATTAATCCTTTAAACCCCATAAAATATCCTAAAAACTCATAGAACTTTCTTGAAATCTTTTAAAATTTGTGAAAACTTCCTAAAATTCTTAGAAAATGCTTGAAATTTTTTAAATTATACGATAACATTTAAAGTCCCTTGACGCCCTTTAAAATCTATTAAAATTATTAGAAATCTCAATAAATTCCATGAAATTTTTAAAATTCTGTACAATCGTTTAAAAATAGAAAATTCCCTTAAAATTATTAGAAATCTCATAAAATTTCACAAAATTCTTTAACATTCCATAATATATTTTGAAAATTATTAAAATCTCTTGACTTCTTTTAAAATTCATTGATTTTTTAATGAATTGAAGTTGTAAGAAATTAAATAAATAATCGTGCGCGTAGCGCGCGTGTTGGTCTGCTAGTCTGGGTAAATTTTGACTGGCTCGAATTTAAAGATATTGTATATAGCAGGGAATGACATTTACAGATTCCACAGAGCCACCCTCTTTTTCTCCTCTCTCCAGTTTCCTTGCATGTTCGCTCATCCGACAACTCCGATACATTATATTACGTATTCCAGTCTCTCGCGGCGAGGAACGATATCTACCGAACGAAGTAACGTTCTTGTCTCGTGCCGCACTAAATTACTGATTAGAGTTGCCTAAACTCCCTTTACCCCTTCCCATCATCCTTCTCTTCCGTTAACAATTCGCACCGAGTCCTGCTATGTATCTCTGTAACGACGATTTAGCGCTGAACATTGGCTGGCATTAAACCTTGCAAATAATTCAAAAGCAATTTCCACGCTTTTCGTTTAATTTTGTTCCGTTATTTAGCATTTAATTTCGACATCGCTTTATTCCATTTGTGCGTGAATGAATTAAAAGCTACTCGCTAGTTGCAATCATCAACGACGTTGCCACTATTGAATGTGTTATTCGACAAAGGGTTAAATATCCTAAATCTGGCACCCTCTATCCGTCAAAGACACCACATATAGAGTCCAAAATTAGTTACATTTTTATTTGATTTTAAAAGTAAAAATGAAAAGTGGGATAAAAAATTCTTCACAAATTGGGACAACATGAATTCTAGAAGTGAGAAATTGTCCTATTTTTACTTTGAAAAATGTTTATCCAACTTTTACAAACGAAATATTTTTATCCACTTATTTTGAGCCACTCAAATGTCGGTTATAATAATATTATTACTAATTAATGTAATGTAGTAATATTGAATTTCTCTATTTCTGGCATACAGAGATCAGTTAGGCGGAACGAAA
Organism: Synergus gifuensis; assembly: GCA_904066015.1. Taxonomy (NCBI): domain Eukaryota; kingdom Metazoa; phylum Arthropoda; class Insecta; order Hymenoptera; family Cynipidae; genus Synergus; species Synergus gifuensis. The sequence goes on from CAJFCO010000444.1 coordinate 1,640,893, forward strand.
TCAAACATGTATATAAACAAGAGCTTCAGGCTATAAGCATCATTAATTTATAGGTCTAGCAGTCAAGCAGAACACATCCAGTCGGCAATATCCCAGCAGTCTCATTCTCTTAGGGATTTGATTTGTTTTTAAAGTGCTCTCTATCAGTTGCAATTAGAGTCAAAACAATTTTAATCTTCGTTAGAAGGGAAAAGTATATATATATATATA